>MU966795.1:15591-33870 GCA_036418165.1 Cooperia oncophora
CAAACCTTTGGTCTAATCTCGTCTCCCGCAAAGTTGGTCAAGGCGAAGGAGTATTCCTATACACTACGTTTTATTTTTTGTTTAGCTTGATATTCACCTCGCTAAGAAACCAGTTGGAAGTTGGCCAGCGCCCGCTGCTCCATAGAATAGGGTCATGTGATCTTGTGGTACTAATGAGCGACGCAGGTATTGAGCTGATCAATGGACAACCCAAGCGCGGATCAAAAGCTCACTTACTCTCTATGGCTTTGTACGAGGTAATGTAATTGAAATAGCACGTGAAACTTACAACAAGAATTGAAATAAATCTATATCTAGTACAATCATGAGCATCCTCCCAAGTCACCGCCACTATTCATGGATGGTGGGTTTGATAACTGGCGGGACCAATATCCCATGTACACAAAAGGTGATGGCACTTTGAAACGACCTGAACCGAAAGATCAGTTGGATCATATGGTTATCAACTACAAGAGAGGTACTCTTTTACATGTTGTTGATAATGGCCGATTATAAAAGCGAAACTCTCAGCTTGCTTGATGTTGGACTACCCTGACCTCTCACCACCGCGTCCATCCGCTCAACAACCTCGTGTTGCACCAACGGTTAATGGCCTAAAACCTACTGATGAAAAAAATCAATCATTGAAACACGTTCCCAACGCGACTGTGATAAGAACTGACGACGTGGATGGTTAGTTGAGCACTAGCATCTTATCCTTGGTGTTTTAGTTTTTCTTATTCGTTAGGCAACTTGACTTTTTCGCAGTTCAAAACGCTAAGCGTATGGAAACGACTTTTTCTGCTCATGACTCGGCCATATCCACATCGTCTATCAAGAGTACGCCGGTCGCACCTCAGAGCAGCGCTGCTGGTCAGTTACCAGTCGCCTTTGACTGCGAAATAGTGTACTTTAGCTCAAGTTAGTCTGGAACTAGGTAGCACCATCTTATACACAATTATTACAGCGACTTCGGTAACGGTATCTCCGAAGGTTGCGGGTGACGGTGATACGTCGACGACAACTTCACAGCCACCTTCTACTAGTCAAAAGAGCGCAGGTATCCAGATTTGATGTGGGCTCAACTCTGGGTACAGCAGTTTAAAATTTAACTCATTCAGGACAAACAGCTCCTACACCACCCGCACCTTCGCTGCAGTCACCTGCTGAATCGTCGAAACATGATTCAGGTGTTGATCAACCTGTTGCATCTGGTGAATCCATAGAGTTTCAGTTTCATCATGCTTGAAAAGTGTGGATTTTGTATTGCAGGATATCATCCGTCAGTGACTGTGGGACCGCCTCCTTCTGTGCCTTCCCGTATGCCCATGGTTGATAGATCCAATAAACCAAACCAGGTAAATTTCAAGGTGCAAAAGCTCGTTGTCGACCTCAGTTTTTTCCCCGAAAACACTCTACTTCTTGTTGGGAGAGTATTTCAGTTTTTATTCTCGTTCATTCGCTCACTCACTCTCTCTCTCTCTCTCTCCTCTCTCTGTGCGTATATTTAATCTTCAGTTAGTATGGTTTTTCAAACGAAAGCAGTATTTTCATTCGCCTTCAAGTCTAACTTTTACAGTTTTTTTTAGCTAAAAGTCCCATGGCAATCTTTTAGTTCAAACCTTTTGGCGCAAGTGGGACTTAACGCTGAGAAATTGCATTGTCCGAAGATTCAAGCTTGAGAGCATTTAGTTTGAGACTTTGGTGATGACGATTGAGTGTACCTCTTAGATGATCAGAAGTGTCCCCTCATTGCTACCCCCTTCATTACCCGACCTCCTTTGAGACGAGAAAAGATGAAAGATTAAATCAAAGATAAATTCAAGAGTCGTTCTGGACTTATCAAACAATCGCTTCACTGGTTTCGTACTCCAAAAGCAACGGTGCTCGTAACCTCCCGGCTTCTCTGCGTTCAAACGCGATTGCTGTGGAGCTCTGGCAAATTTTTTTTCCAATATTTTGTGTGCCAAATCATTGTAGGCCGTCTCCTTTGTTCTCCGCACTCTTTCACGCGAACATCCGTGGTCAGTGGTTCAGGATGCCCATGTTCAATTTTGGATAACGACTTCTTTTCACTTCTTTTCCAATCGCTTGTGACTGTTCGCTAATTTTTTATGCAAAGCACTGCTTCCCTTATTCTGCCTTCCTCCATAATGGTCTTGACTTTTGCTAGATTTTTCGGGGTCTTGGTTTTTCCGTAGTCGTCTACCACGGGCTCAGTTCTTGTCAATTCCTAAGATGAATTTTACTGGTTCTGGTGTTTAGTACAACTCGATGTTACTTCGTTTCAGCAGTATGACACGGCTCAAGAGAGTAGACTGGAAGCTGTACACATCGCTCCTTTATCAAAAATGTGAGTGAATTTAGCGTATCTAATAGACTCCACGCTGGGAAGCGCTGTTCCGTCTTGGAAAGAGACTCCTTATCTTGGAGGGAGGGGGTGGGGACTAATTGAACATGGAAAATGGTATGGGTTTCATTATATATGGTTGTACTAGCTTCAAGCGGTTTGCTTGTCTTTACGAGGCGGCCTGTACAAACATTTTTAAGTGTCATTTCATAGCTTCACAGAAAGTTGCAAGTCTCTGCATAGGTGTAACCAGCAAAATGCTCCCTTCTTCCCCTCCTGAGCGGAACAGAACCCTCCCCTTGAATCTTTTCTTGCACTTTTTGGATTTCGGTAACTGTTCATGTTGATCAGCTTGGAGTTGTTTTCATTTTATGATTGATTTGATGAAGGTATGATAGCGTGGGCACCTGAAGTCATTTATTACTCATTTATTAGAATACACGGTTCATGTATGCGTGCTTTTTCAACCTCTCCCGGCTGACCAACTTTATTTACTCTCTTAGAACTATGAGTTTTAGGTTGGTTTTGAATGTATTTTAGCGAATTTCCTTTCAGTAATGCTCATCCTTCACAACCTCGACTTCCACTTCCCGATCGTAGTACTAAACCAGTTTTAATAAGGTACGAATAAGATTGTGGGTAGTAGTAAAATCAATGTTTTGTGAGGTAATTTCCAGGAATAATATTGTTTCTGGATCCCTAGATCCCTTGTCCTCTCTTAAGGGCTGATTCATTATTTCTTGTTTTCAGTATTGACCAGGAGCAACAATTATTGGATATTTATAATAGTATGTGTGATTCCACAGAAGGTAGCTCAAACCGTCGTGGTACTCCGGTGAGTTGGAGTTTGAGGAGCTCCCCTAGATGCTTTGAATTTGATATGTTGCGATTAATTTTCAGCGACCCGGTTATACTGGTCTTTATAACATGGGTAATACGTGTTTCATGAATGCAACCCTTCAAGTGAGTCCATTACGATCTTCCGCTCCTTATGCTTGCTTACGTTTTGCGAGAAGTTGGTGAGCGACTTCCTGCTGAACGCTCAAATCGGAGCTCAAAGTACCTTTCACAAGGTTCGAATGATAAACTTTTTAAGGCTCTGTTTCACACACCTCTAATGCTGTCAATATTCTCAAAAGAAAACTTCATGTCTCGTGTTAATCCGTGAGTTTGATTGCTACAGCTTGTGTTTCGAAATCTACAGAGGAAGTTCACGCCATGAAGGTGTGAGAGATGTGCTATTGATGAGAAGTAGGATTCTTGCGCTTCTTACAATTATCCGTGCATTTCCGTCTTGTCAATGTCACACACCTCACCTTCATTCGTTTCTTTCTAAGGCTGCTTTCATACTTTGCGTCAGCATGCGTTGGCGTACATCAGCGTTTGGAGCGTACAGCAAAGGACTAGGAAAGTATGGATCTCGATTCATTGAACGCCAGCATACGCTAGCGTTTTGGCGAGCAATTTGAGATGAGAGAAATTGCCCGCGAAAACGCTGATGCACGCTGGATACACTGGTGTTAGCTAAATATACCATTTTCACTTTAAATTCACCCTTTTTCAAACCAAATTCACCCTTTTTCAAACCAAATTCACCCTTTTTCAAACCAAATTCACCCCTTTTCAAACCAAATTCACCCTCACTTTTCATCAAGTTAACCACACTTATTAGGGCGGGCAACTCATCAACCAGATCACGCCAGACATCACTGCGAGCCCCGCCCCGACGGCCACGCCCACTTGTCAGCGCGGACATAGATTCTCAAATCTTGTTTCATAACTTCTGCTTTTGCTGTTTCCCACAAACACTTTGACTGGAAACCACCGTGCATTCACACATGGCCGACTCCGCCCATTCTCTAAAGGGTTTGGCACTCTAGGCTGACCACGCCCACTGGCTTTTCGCGGAATTTCGATGTTTTTTCAAAATTTTTGCATTTTAGGGCTGCTGCGTGAAGCCCCGCCCACTGTGAGGCTCCGCCCACTTTGAAGAAGCCCCGCCCACTTTTCAAAAATGGTGCAGATCGGCAGTATAGAGACTTGGCTTGCATGCTAGGGTATTGCTGATCATTCGGAATAAACTTTGCCGGATTTTCTTGTTCCGAGTGACGTACGAGACCCTAGCATGCAAGCCAAGTCTCTATACTGCCGATTTGCACCATTTTTGAAAAGTGGGGGGCTTCTCAAAGTGGGCGGAGCATCTCACAGTGGGCGGGGCTTCACGCAGCAGCCCTAAAATGCAAAAATTTTGAAAAATATCGAAATTCCGCGAAAAGCAAGTGGGCGTGGTCAGCCTAGACTGCCAAGCCCTTTAGAGAATGGGCCATGTGTCAATGCCGGTGGTTTCCAGTCAAAGTGTTTGTGGGAAACAGCAAAAGCAGAAGTTATGAAACAAGATTTGAGAATCTATGTCCGCGCTGACAAGTGGGCGTGGCCGTCGGGGCGGGGCTCGCAGTGATGTCTGGCGTGATCTGGTTGATGAGTTGCCCGCCCTAATAAGTGTGGTTAACTTGATGTGAAAAGTGAGGGTGAATTTGGTTTGAAAAAGGACGAATTTGGTTTGAAAAAGGGTGAATTTTAAGTGAAAATGGGGGGGCCAAAAAAAGTCACTTCGACCGAGTCACATATCAGCAAAGTTTTCGCAGCCCAGAGAGAAGACGTGGATACGAGTACCAGGGCGGAAGATACCCAAGATGTTCCTCGATAAGCAGGAGCTGGCCCTCGCCCATCACCTTCATGTACACCAAAATATGAGTCATCTCCAGTCGCAGCCTGACTGGAGAAGACCTTTGGAATTCATGTCACCTCCAAACAGCTGCGAAACTTCTAGTGTGGAGTCACCCATGGATAGCTACCTGGAGACCAGTACTCTCGATCTGGATGACCTCCAACATCGAGCAGCTCCGACAACGTCGCTACGGTCTAGGACATCATCTTCACCGCAGTCGCCAAGGCGCGGGTTGATGGTATGGACCGGACGCACCTGGAATGGAAAGACCAATATTTTCTTCGTGGACCCCGGGCTGAAGCTGAGCGCTGGCGGTTACATCGAGCAACTCAAGAAGAATATCTTCCCCACATGTCGTCGCCCGTACCTTCTTGGAAACTTTGTACTGCTACAGCATTGGGTGCCACCACATGGAATCGAAGGGCGTTGGAGAAACTCTCGCCTACTTGGAATGGAAGGGGGCTGAGTACCTAAAGAAGATGGAATATCCAAGTAGGTCACCTGACCTGAATCCCCTCAATTACCCGGTTCGGGCGGAGTTCAATAGGGTGGTCTACGGTGGCGGAGAAATCGACTATCTCGCTGATCTCAGGGACCACATCGCGGTTGCGTGCCAGAATCTCTCGATGGCGCTCCTCCAGAAGGCTGTGGCGGAGTAATAGTATTTAATATGCTCTTTAATATGGTGGTAGAAATGTCCGATCAGAGTTTATAAAGTGTAACTTATAGCGCCTCGAAAGTCAATGAAGCAAAGTGACTTTTTTTTGGCCCTCACTGTATATCCATGCTTTCCTCGTCACTGGCGCTAGCTACGCTGACGCAAACTATGGACGCAGCCTAATCTAGACCATTTTTCTACATTTCTGTGCATCAGCTTGCTTGGTTTCGTGTATGCAGCAGTGATTTAGGCATAATAAAATGGGTACGGGTGGTGTGATATCTGCTGTGTTCAGCGCGATGATGGACGTAATCTGGAGTGGGCAGTACTCAGCAATTAAACCGCAGAGGTTTTTGGTGAGTCTCAGTTCCACGCTTCTTTGCATTCTCCAAAGCTTTGGGTCACTTCTGCGCGTTCCAAGTCGCAGTTTAAAATATTTGCTATGGAATTTGTGGCACAATAGGGCAGAGTGTTAGGAAATGAAGTATCCTAATCTCAAGTCACGCTACGCTATGGGGCTGTCGTACAGCATAGTAGAGCACTTCAACGACTATCGGGTCTGAACATGACTTGCGGGAAGAGCCAATGTAAAAGCCATTCTATCCTGCCAGGGAAGTTCGAGTGTTTCATCCTGCCAGACATGTTTGTCTCTGAAGCGCGGCCAAAAGTCTGTTATCCCTGCGTTACCTGGACCTCCTTATATCACCTCGGTATCTTTACCAGTTGCAATCTCCACGTTGTCCCTTGTTGTAATCTCGAATAATCAATTACTTCTGTCAAACCAGGTTGTTGATGAACCTCTCATTGGCATAACATTTCGACCATCTCGTCTTCTTCAGAGGCCGGAAGTCTCACCATGCGGAGCTTAGCTCACGCTGTATGTCAGTAGAACTATTAGGTTGTCGCATAAGTTCTTATACACGACTTTTTTGTAAATATCTCAAAAACGAACCAGCCTGGAGATTAGAGGTATGCACCATCACCATTCACTACTCGACGCCAGCGCTCAGGCAGCTTGTCGATTCCATCCTTCCAGAACGACGGAGGCTGGGACTTGAAGAAGTCGTCGAGCGCCTTTCTGACCTGATCCTTTGTTTCGAACTTTTTTCCGTCCAGATAGCGCTGCAGGTGGCTGAACAGCCAGTAGTCAGAAGGAGCGAGGTCAGGGCTGTAGGGAGGGTGGGCGACCATCAGCCATCCGTACTTCTCCAGCTCGGCCTGGGTCGCCTTTGCAGTGTGAGGTCGGGCGTTGTCATGGTGGGTCCTCCTCCACGGTGGAACGTAGTACTTCCAAATCCAACTCCATCGGCCGACCCGACCTCGGAGCATCTTCGAGAGAAAAGTCTCCTTTCTTGAATTTGGCCAATTCTTGCATGTCATGTAAGAGATGACGTCCTCACCGTATGTATCCACCAGCTTGGTATGGGCTTCCTTTGCATTCCAGCCGAAATCGTGGAGCAAAACCAAACAGTGGCGCAGGTACGTTTTGTCACAGTGCAAATTGTGCGACATTGTGTACTGCAAATGCAAGCTCGGTGAGTGATAGCTAGTGTAATGAAAGAGTATAATGTACACGTCACGCACACGTGATGACGTAATACCAACATCCATGCGAACGAAATAGGAGAGGATCAAACACGTGTATAAGAACTTATGCGACAACCTAATAGTAAGGACGAAACTAGTTCTATTGACAGCTTTGAAAAATACCGAAACTTTGGGTTATCTAACAACCGTGTTTGGCAGAAGTAATTGAACATCCTACCAATTATTTTCACAACTTCAGCGTTTATTCGCCAGCCAAGTGAACTCCTGCCTCGCTGATGGTCACCAACATGATGCGTCTGAATTTCAGTTATTTCTTCTTGACGCTCTTCATGAAGATACCAACCAGGTACTAATTTAGCGATATCTGATAGGCTGGGTTTTTTTTTGTCGTATTCATTGAGGGATATGTGACTTCTTTTGATTTTCAGGTGACGAAACGAGTGTCTTTTGAGCAAAATTACAAGGGCGGAGCACAAATAATAAATGATGCTAAGGATTACGAAAAGAAAAGTCGCTTGTTTTCGTGTTCGCCGGTGAATAAAATTTTCAATGTGAGTTAGTTTGCTTCTGTAATAGAAATGTGTTATGTATGGTTATTCGCAACCACCTCATAAGCTGATACGTACAGGACGTATAGTAGTGCATTTTAGTTGCAAACTGTTTCTGAGCTATCCTGCACAGCATGTGGCGAACAGTCTGCTACATTTGAGGAATGCAGTTTGATAACTGTTGAGTTACCGGTACATGCGTCTCGTACAAGTTTGCATCAATGCCTTAGCAGTCATTTTTCACAAACAGTGAGTAATATTTCCCTTTTCGCGTCCATTTTTTTCGCAACGTTCCATTTGTTAAGATCATCCGAAAATCATTCGAAGGGTCCGAGAACTGCTGGCATTGAGGTTCCTCCCACATTTCGTTGTGCAAAGCTGTAAAATTTGAACTGATCGGTTAATATAGCCGGACTAAACGTGTCTTCTCCATTCATCTCGGGAGACCGTGATGATTTCCAACGTTCTGATTTTGCCATTTTGTGTCCTATTTCTGGGGTCCTCTTTCTTCTTTGTAGTTTTTCCAATTTGCCTAGGCAATTATGTCAACTTTTTTAGATAAGGAAATATACTTTACGAGCTTTTATTTCATGCTTTAAATCACCACATTTTTACAGACTTTGGATGGCGATTGCCGTTGGAACTGCCCCAGGTGTCGAGCCCCAAAACGAGCATCGCGTCTAACGAAACTCTGGTCACTGCCACCTGTTGTGGTACGCTTTTTTCGAATGATTTTTCTTCACAGAATACACATGCATGGATCATAAAGACAAGTTTCGCTTTTCTTGAGTTGTCTTGGAAACGCTATCAAACTGCAAAAAGAATTTCTGGGAGAAGATGAATCACGTTGCAGCATTCTGTCCTCTTCAGAGTTCGCCAAAGTTTTATTTGTGCCATCCTCTCCCCGTCGAATGGTGGCTTTTTGAATATGCCAGTTTTCTCCGGAAGTTAAACGATGGTGCATTGCTATAATAATTGTTTGTGTGACTAGCTAACGTCGCACTTCTCGCTACTTGTTACAAGTATGCTAAGTTATGGGCAAACGTCAGGTCACATGCAGAACTCGAAACCGCATCTCCTGGTAACCGGGCGAGTGCGCTATCTATTGCGACACTAGGGCCGCTCTTAGCTCTCAGTTCAGTGGATTTTGTGCCATAGCTTTACAGCACTCACACTTTTGGATGATGAGTCAGTTACGCGATATCGGCAGTGAAGCACGGAGCACAGGGCTTTACTTAGGGTTCGACTTTTGCCCACAACTCAGCATTCTTGTGATGACTTTTAGAGCGCGAACTGCGGTATTAAACAACAGTGATCATACCGAAACATCTTCAAAAGAGTAAAAGCCTTCAGCTTCGTGACACATTGCCAGTATCGGCTAACCGGTTCATCTCGTCAAACGTGTGTTTAAGGCTTGAGACGCCCACTTCACTCATCTTTTGTTCTCGACCAGTACTGATATTTTGAAAGGGATTCAGGTAGACGGGAGCGTTGTAGGTATTCATGACAAATACATGGCATAAATTTCGATTCATTATAAAGATATTCTAATGATTAGTTCGTGATATAACGTCATTTCATTCGTAATGTGGCAGAAAAGTCGTTGAGCTGAGTGGGTAAGAGCGCCCCGTTGACGTAATGGATATCGCACTCGCCGGTCGGTGGAAGATGCGGGCTCGAGTCTTAGAACGGGATTCGTTCAGTATTACCGCCACGGTACCGTAACCCAAGACGGCGCTCTTTAAATTGTCAGTCTGTTGCAGGTGCGTTGAAAACACCAGCACGGGCATTCAAATTACATTGGAATTACGCCGATAATTTCCTTTATCTGGGTGGAAGAAGACGTGTGTTTCGGATGTCGCTGTGAGGCTTTCGATGTGAGGATAGGCCTAATCTATCCTTCTGTTACTATTGCTTCAACCACTCTAGTGGTGTTGCACGCTTGGTATCAATCACTGTGGGATAGAAACGCTTTCAGAGCTCGCACAAGTGAACATTAAATTGAGATGCTACTGCGTTTGAATTATTAGGTCACCAGTCGGATCGCCCGGCTGTCGCCGGGCGCTCCTCTTCATGCTGACATGCCCGCGAAGCCGGCCATGCGATTTTGCTGCGAGCTAAGTAAGAGTCGGTACAACCACACTGTTCAAAGGAACCTTCTGCAGTGCAGCCTGTTTATACAGCCACTGAAGCAGCCTATAATTTATGCAATCTGTCTTCCTAAAGCGTCTTGCTTTGGAACGCACTACCGCATTCAGCAGTGGAACCCTTTACTGCCTCACCAAGTTTGTCTATGGAGATAATTGTGGTAAGAGTGATAAAGTCAGTTGCTACTGTTCATAACATCTCTGTAAACAAACCACATGCATTTGGAATAGAGCTGGCTTAGCGTCGACACGGCTTACTAATAAACAGTCAGGAATGGATCTGTTGGAATTCACTGAGATCGTTATTTTGATCATATCATCGCATTTTTCATGATGAGCGTGAAGGGATTTCTCCCATCCTACCTTCGTCAATTTAGCTCGACACTTCCTTACCCCGCATAATAACACTCCCACCTATCACTATTCATATCACCCCGTATCGCCTCTCGCGATCAGACGTCCCTGGGTTGCGTAACGGCTAACGAATCTGATGACCCTCCCCTTCCGAGGCCGCTTACCGTATCTTATCAACTGTTATCACTTTCTGTCGCCCCCAATAATGTTCCCGTCCCACACCCTATATCACCTCACGATCTGAGTTCCACTGGCTACCTCCACCTGAATTGGATGACCTCCTCTCCGGGCCCTTATCGATCTTATCAACCTGTTATCAGCATCTGCCAGCCCACCCTACGCATATCACATCTAAATCATGAAGATCCCGCTTGCTCCAACTTGCACGATGTCTCCCCTCCCCATTTTAAGGCCCCTTATCGAATCTTATCAGTGCTTATCACCTCCTGTCACCCATCAAAAGTGTTCCCGTCCTGCCATGTATATCACTCCTTGAAATCACGGTCCACCACCTGCTGCAACTTGTGCTACGAATTCAGTCACCCTCCCCTTCTACGGCCCCTTATCGTATCTTATCAAGTGTTATCGCCTCCTGACACCCAGCAAAAGTGTTCCCGTCCTCGCCATTATAATCACTTCTGAACTGGCATTCCTATCTCTTCTGCGACGCCTCGCTATGAATTCACACACACACATCACGAAAACCACACACAGACACACACACATACACACATAGCGAATTAATATAGTAGGATCCCATGTCAAACGTGCCGCATTGCTTTTTTTTTTGAATAAAAAAAAGAGGAGAATAGATAGAAAAGTGATATTTTAGCTTTAGGATGAGTAAATCCCTTCTTCACCAATGACCCGCTTCCAGTCGAGGCCTTGACCTCTGTACTTCAATTTTCAATACAGTGTGAATAAAATTGCTGATTGTGCCAATATTCGGCACAATGACAAAACATTTAGGCGTCCTCCTGCCGTTGAGATACTCTCCAACTGAATAGAACATATTTAACTCGCATCTTTATGACGGCGCGAATGGCATAACCCATCGTCTCATTATGTTGGGGTGCCCAAACACTGTATTCTACAATACATTACTCGGGGTCTGGTACTATGACGAGCAACGGCTGCCTCTCTTGTATTGTTGGGGTAATCTATTCCATTTTCGATCGAATGCGTAGAACATGCAATTTATCACGACATGACGGATTTGTGTCATCATGCATAAGCCGCCTTGAAGCCAATTGGGAAACCTTTGCTATGATGATCATCCACTTGCGCCCACGTAACTCTTCATGGTAGAACTCGGGCGGCTTCTCATCTGCATTCATACAAAATTGACGATTGTGAGTTTCGGCTCGAGGTCCGAGACCACCCATATTTCATCTAAGGCCTGGGTGCGTTTTCACAGTTGTGAGTGACATCTCATGCTGAAACATTACTGCTAGAGGTATAAATCGTACTGCGTTTTCTTCTATAATGAAAATAGTACCCATGCGCACCCTCTGGGACCATCATCAGTTTACGTACAAACCGGCAGCCAGTGGACAGCGAATGTCGGACTCCTGGGAACTCACAAGTCCAGCCTGGATCAGATATTCACTGCTTACTTCATCTACCTTTTTCTTCTGCAGATGAATATTATGGGCACATCACACAACAAATTTTTTCTTCTTCCTATGACGGCTCCGAACCGAAATCATCTCCACTCGTTATTTTCGAGAACACCCTTACACACAACTATGATCCGGCGCAGGTCAAATTTGAGCGGCGCACTTTCCTCTTATGACGTCTGCTTTGAAAAACCGGCGCCGATTGTCATCCACTCGCACTTCTTTTCATTCTCGAAATTCTTCTGAGGCTAGGTTCGCCAAATTCACAGATACACAGCTTAAGGTACTAGCTTCCAAATGGTATAGTAGCCCGCTGCTCTATCCCCTTTGCTTTTCTGCCATTCCTCTATGTAGGCACTTTGAATGGGATATGTAGCGGCACGTTTGAATGGGATGACCTAATATTAGCCTCATCGCCGGAAAGGTGGAACAGGTGATATTTGCCTGTAACTGGTCACTTTCTCAACTACGACTTTTCAACCTGGAGATTTACCGCGGAAACTAGAGGGCCAAAGTTGAGACGGGCACTGCTCGGGCACAGTTCCGCCAAGATATGAGGAAATTCTGTTAAAAACTTGCCACCAAAAACGTTGTCTACAGGAGTATTTGGTACTGCCAGTCACTATCCTGACCCTGAAGTTTCTTGTCAGCACTAAGAACCAAGTCGTGTTTGCACTCGAGACCCTGGATTACCTCTCCAATCTAACTACTCTAACTACCAGTCTGTAGCGAAACGAGCCTGAACTGTAGTTGCACCAAACTGGCGCCGAATGGTATCGTCACGAAAAATGTCATGTCAGTAATCAGATCACTACTTTTTATGTCTAGTGATAGTGACGTTTTTCGCTTTTCCAATCACTAAGCATGCAGTGAAATTTCATGCGATAAGTTGGGAAACCACTTGTAAAAGAATATTCTGGTCTGGAGTAAGTTAAAAGTAATTCGGCTCTTATATTCATGTAATTATTCTCCAATTGCAAATAGCTAGAAAAAAGCGTTGTAAGCGTAGTATGGTCAACGTGCGACATGATATGTTTCGACCTAGAGGTTCTATATTTTGGCATACGCTGCGCATATGCCAGGCATAAAGAACATCCGCCTAGACGAAAGAAAGCACAAGTGAAATGCATATGAAAAAAATAGTGATTGTTAATAAATTTTATACTTTGTAATTGTAAATTTTATATGTTGTAATTTTTTATTTTCTTAAAATTTTAATTTTGTGTCGATATCGATTATTATCTTTCTACATCTATTTATTTTTTGAGTTGTTTGTAGAGTTTTGAAATGATTATTATGTTTGAACTATATTGAATGCTCTATAAATTTTTGTGGGGGAAAGGTCAAAGAGATAGCTCAATTCCCGTTTCGCACGTGCCCTTAGACGGGAATTGAACAAATTTCAGTATTCCTCCTCCGTGCTCATCAGTAAGGAAAGGAGGAATCTCCAGATTCTCCAGATTTGTTTTTTGGCTTTTAAGTGTTTTAAATATTTTTGAACATTTTAAATATTCAACTTTTTTTTCAAAGATTGTATTTTCTTACAGTGTACTGAATAAAGTGAACAACTTTTCTGTTTATGTGTACGTAAAAACATTGTGTACTGTATGTGTATTTATATGAAAAATATCATTGAATATAAAAGTAACTCACCTATCTTTCTGATTTCCATCTTGTCGTGTATTGTCTTCTTATTTTAAATCAATATCTAATAAGTCAAGTAATTTTGTAAGTTTAGTTATGTTCTTAATAAATGAACTTACCTGAAATTCTCGTCTATCCTTGAAAAAGATATGCAAGCGGTCCCGCACAAATCTCGCTGTGGTACTGGCCAAAGTTCACTGTAGCGTGGTGGTAATACTGAAGTTAGCTTCTTGTTGTAACTAGTCAACGTTGTAGTGCAACTTGCACTCTACAAGTTGTAGGCAAGTTGTAAATGGTATAGAATGGGGACGATGGCACTCAGTGAGTGATACCATTCGATAAGCTATGACTTTTGTAATGCCGACTTGGGAGAGACCGTGCCTTTTTTCGCTTCCTCTCGTGGAACCTCTTTTCTAACTGTAATCTCGTGTTACTTTCAACCATTGTTAACGAGAACATTTTGGGTCGTAATTATCGATATAAGAAGTGGTGCACTGTGCGGCAATGCGGTGCTTTTCATTCCATTTTTCAGGAAACTAAGGTTTTTTCTCAAAGGAAAATAAGGCAATTTACCCTTATCAGGCTGTATAAGCTCTTGTTCAGGTTGTTCACCTGAAGCGTTTTTCCATGGAAAATGGGGACTATGCTAAGAATACTATGCCAGTAGATTTTGATCCTGGTCGACTTGATCTTTCTGAATATTTGCATGAAAACTCACCTGAATCAGCAGAGCCGTATCGCTTGTATGCAGTAACGGTGAGGGGATTTTAGTTGATGCATCAATTTGAAGACTATTTGAGTGCTGTTCAGAATCACTGTGGTCGGTTAAATAGTGGTCACTATACGGCGTTAGTTTGTCATGGAACGACTGGTGAATGGCTGCGGTTTGATGACGAGAGTGTTTCGCCCTCGTCGGCCAGTGGCATAAATGTGAGTGGTTCGGTTCTTTCTAGTGATCGCGAGTAGTGATCAGAAATCATTCGTGGAATGTTTCATTGCAAAAATTCGAATACACTTCATTTCCAGACTTCTGAAGCGTATATGTTATACTACAAAAGATCGTGATCATTGATAACTGTGATGAATATGTAAATGATATAATAGGAATAGGGAATTTATTCAATGAATATGTGGTGCTGTAATCTGTCGTTCAAATTAAAAAAGAATGAAACATCTGAAATCGTTAAGAGTAAACAATGTTATTCGAGTGCTTCATCAAGTTTATGGTTTACTAACAAGATTTTGCACAGAACAGAATGAATTCGAAAAGACTTCACTTCTGAACACTTGAGCAAAGATCCCTTTAATATACGATTTGCTTAGTTTGATTGTTTGTTCGTTTGTGCTGAAATTTGGCCTGCCCGAATAACTTAGTTAAAGGTTGACACGGGTAGGTAGGACAAGATGCATAGAGCAAACGTGAACTGCGCTAAGCCCCACCCTCTAGAAGCGGGCTGTGCGCTGAAAATTGGCGGTGTCACTAAAAAACCCATTGTTGGGCTTCAGCAGCCTCGAGTCGGGGGGAAAAGTGGAAAAAGGTTAGCAGAGGGTTGAAGGGCCAGAAGAAAGACACACGTGAAATGGGCAGGACATACTAGAGAGGGGCTGTGCTTCCCACAGAACTCCCACAAGCAATCTCTCAGCTGAATGTCAGCGGTGCCGTAAGAAATCCACAAAACTGTTCCAGTGCAGTCCGGAGATTGGGAAACGTGGACTGCAGTCAACAAGGGATCAGGGGACGGGAAGAAAGAGGCACCCGTTATGTGAGCGTGGCGTGTGGCAAAAAATTCGTATTTCTGTCCTATAACAGTGTGGAGAACGAGTGAAAAGATGGGTGGAAAAAAGGTGGGTAGGGTACTTCTGGAAGCACCAAAAAATTCGCAGCCGAAACCAAATCCACAAGCACGCGATATTTGCCGATTGCCGCGCACGCGACGTCGCGTGGTTAACACGTTGACGACAACGCGCGTTTTGACTTTTCGGCCGCGTGGGACACGCGCACTTTTTCGAACGCGACAGGCGCGAGACTCATACAATTCACGCGGTCCCACGAGGCGCCCTTTTTTACAGGTTGGATCAGAAAATCTGATTTGGAGAGCAAGTATAAAGTAAGTCAACTCAAATACTAGTAGCACATAAAAGATTCACAAAAGGCCAGAACTCCGCTCAAGAAGATGCTTATTCAGGCGCATGAAAATGGCTAATAACTTTGAAAACGTTGAGGATACTTTGGACTTCACCAACAACTAATCACATCGGATGATGATGTACGCAAAACATCGAAGTGGTACAAGAGAATATTCTTCCATTTGCTCACGCAAACAGCAGTGGTGAACGCTTGGAAGCTATACAGGGGGCCAAAAAAGTCACTTTTCTTCCTTGACATTCGAGGCGTTATAAGTTACACTTTATCAAATCCTGATCGGACAATTCTACCACCATATTAAAGAGCAGGTTAAATACTATCATGATACTCCGTCACAGCCTTCTGGAGGAGCGCCGTCGAGAGATTCTGCCACGCAACCGTGGTTCGGTACGTGGCTTCAGCGAGATAGTTGATTTCTCGGCCACTGTAGACCCCCTTGTTGAGCTCCTCCCGAACCCGGTAATTGAGAGGGTTTAGGTCAGGGGACATACTTAAATATTTCATCTTCTTCAGGTACTAAACGCCCTTCCATTCTAAGTAGGCGAGAGTTTTTCCAACACCCTTCGATTCCATGTGGTGGCACCCAAACCTGTAGCAGTACAAAGTTTCCAAGAAGGTACGGGCGACGACATGTAGGGAGGATATTCTTCTCGAGTTGCTCGATGTAACCGCCAGCGCTCACCTTCAGTCCGGGTCTACAAAGAAAATATCGGTCTTCCCATTCCAGGTACCCCGGTCCATACCATCAACTCGCGCCTCGGCGACTACGGTGAAGATGATGTCCTAGACCGTAGCGACGTTGTCGGAGCTGCTCGATGTTGGAGGTCTTCCAGATCGAGTACTGGTCTCCAGGTAGCTATCCATGGGTGACTCCATACTAGAAGTTTCGCAGCTGTTTGGAGGTGACATGAATTCCAAAGGTCTTCTCCAGTCAGGCTGCGACTGGAGATGACTTCATATTTTGGTGTACATGAAGGTGATGGGCGAGAGCCAGCTCCTGCTTATCGAGGAACATCTTGGGTATCTTCCGCCCTGGTACTCGTATCCACGTCCTCTGTCTGGGCTGCGAAAACTTTGCTGATATGTGACTTGGTCGAAGTGACTTTTTTGGCCCCCCTGTACAAGGATGTAATAGGGAAAGTGCGACTGAATGACTTCAAAATGGACTTGGTCGAGTCGTTGCTGAACAGTATGCATGAGAATGTTCCGGCTCAGCCCCTTCCTACAAGACACGAGCTAGAAGAAGTACGAGGTCCCAAGAACTATGTGAGAAGGCGATGTTCCGGATGCTACCCCACAATTTCGAAAGAGCAGGGACGTGCAATAGCTATGAAGAAAACTAGGCAGGCCATCACTCGCTGCCAAAGATTTTTCTGGGTCCAATGTTTCCACAAGAAACACAGGTCGTGCCTTCTATAAGAAAGTGAACCCTCATTACATTTTTCATATGGTTGTATTTGCTGTATTTGTTCATATTTGTGAGTAAATGATTGAAGACAAATCAATCGAAGCGAAGGGTATACTATCCCAGGAAGTCTTTGCTAAACTAGTGAGTTCTAAACTATTTCATGGACCACGAGTTGTGCGAGTACACTGAGGGTTGAACTATAGTATGAATATGGGAAAGTAAACAAAAAACCATGCACTGGTGAAAGATATGGATTTGTTGATCGTGAGTCGTATACTATGCACGCGGTCCCACATGGCCTACAACGCGTGCATTCAATGTGTCTCACGCGGTCGTCAATGTGTTAAAAGACCGTCCCTATGCAAAGGGGGTAGGATCCTATTTACGCTGGTTTTTTTTTCAATAACGAGATGTCTTGTAACACGCTGAAAGCATTTATTCTCAGTCAAAATTTAAGCCTTATTAAAACGGATCATAAAACTAGCTATTGCAAAATCCTTCACAATATATCTCAAAGTAAGAAATGCTAGAGACAGTACACTAAAATCAAGACTGATGGATGCTACTTACTGCTTCTTGCATGGCAGTGCTGCCGCGATCGTAGGAGGTGCTCAGACGCATGCCACAGAAGTAAATGGCGGACGATTTAGCTATTCGCCACTTGAACAGAGATAGAGAACGGTAAACAACAAAGCCAGAACATTTCGATGGAGAATGAAAAGAAAAACATCGAGAAGGTTATGGGAAGATTGCAAACAATAACAACAACGCTAAAACTTTGTTCCAATATGGTTAGCAACAGTTCAAAATCGTTTGATGGGTTCGGATAGATGGAACTGAGCATCACAACAAAGCTCTCTACTCAGCTGCTCGGGAAAAAAAAAGAAAACATACTGAGCTCATTCACTGAGACACCTCATGACAGTGACAATTACTCTTTCAACATTATTATGTAGTATTGCTAAGCTCAATGTTTAAGGATAACGTATTAACAAAAATCACAACAAAACAACCATATCATTACGAACAAAGCAATACTGAACTTCACTTCACCTGTAGGCTAGCTCATAACATAACCCAACAAGGCTACTGCTACTCCTCAGAATGGCTCATTATAAGCTTCCTACCC
>MU966796.1:0-13559 GCA_036418165.1 Cooperia oncophora
AAGAAATGGATGAAAATGGATGTCCTGACTTCTCAGTCTGAAGTGCGCCGTATGTGAGACAGCGAAGGGGAGGGAGGGTGAGCAGGTCGAGAGGAAGGTCGTACTGGACGAGTTCTCCAGCCAGTTTCTCCTCAGCGGTCACTGGTATGCCCTGCTTGTCAACTGGAGGAAAGTCAAACTGAAGTCCAAGCCCGAGAAAAGCGGTTTTGCAAATGCTACCATACTGAGCGATTTTCTACTATATAGTATGATACTTGTTTACGTAGCTATTCCACGATGAAGCAGACGGTTGCCTATCACTATAAAAGGAGTTTTCCAGAGAAAAGCAAACACCTCGAAAAGCTAGAGCGCGCACGCCACGTTCCAAAGACCACACCTGGCGTGATTC
Source organism: Cooperia oncophora (assembly GCA_036418165.1). NCBI lineage: Eukaryota > Metazoa > Nematoda > Chromadorea > Rhabditida > Trichostrongylidae > Cooperia > Cooperia oncophora. The sequence continues at coordinate 389 of MU966796.1, forward strand.
GGCTTGGTGGGGCACCAAATTCTACTCAGCTAAGCTTGTCCAGGCATACTTGCGTAGACCTGTGGATTCTGTGACTAAAAGACCTCACACGAAAGATTTCCCTCTCTCACACGCTTACAGGCCTGAGCAAAGCGTGACCTGTTAGTTAACATGGACTTACAACAGGAACTAGCGGAAGTGCAAAATGCCCACTCTATGCCCAATAACGCCGGCCATCCTAATGCAAAAGTCGATTGCGTTGACTATGGCAATGGTAAGAAGGGGCGTTACAAAATCGCATACCCTGTCAACCTTCCCGTTCAAAATCGACAGTGAAGGAACATGTTAGTTTCCGGTTTCCGACATCGGCAGGGACTCACAATGTCCATCTTATCCAAATCAATTCTTTTTGTTCTGACTGACCAGAACAAGACCTACTGAGAAACTCCTGGGAAGAAAACCTCGCTCAAAAACATCAGACAGAGCTCCGAAAAGTTTATGTTCACATCACAACAATTTCCTTTGCATGCATTAATAGTCGCTTAAAGCTATCTCCATGTTAAAAATGACTTTGAAAAGCAGTGCTAAGTCGATCTGTACAAATATACATCATAATTGAGCAAACAACAGAAAGACATAAGAGTACATACTATAAAACCCAAAACTAGAAAACCTGCAGATACAGTAACTCGTACAAACGTGAAGAAAAAAAAAACAGAAAAAAAAGGTTATAGCTAGTGACTAGTTACTCTGTGCAGACATGATAATCTTCTTCGTCCAAGCGACGATGTCTTTTAAAGACTCTGCGGCTTCATCAATTTCATGATGAAAATTCAGCATTGCATGGAAACCATTCACGTAATTTCGAGCTTCTACCTTCACGCCAGCTTCCTAGGAGAATCAAGCCAAGGTAAAATTGTAGTAGTACACAGAACAGTTTAAATGGAAATACCTTCAAACGCTTGGCATATAAAATCCCCTCGTCTCTCAGTACATCGTATTCACATGTCATTACAAATGCAGGGGGAAGATGGGACATGTCCTGTAATCCCAAAATCGCTTTGTATTGCAAATAAGTAAGACTGCGTTCCTACTTTGTAAGACTGCACTCATAGAACTTGATAACTTCTTTCTTATGCCAAACAGGTTTGTATGGTGGAGTACTTCATTTACTTTTTGACTTGCTCCATCGGTCTTCAAAGTTGAGCAGATCATCATAGGCACTGGTAGAACGACGAGGCCTTTGAAAATGACGAGATTGTCGAAACGTCAGGCGTAAATAAAGTATTCCACCATACAAACCTGTTTGGCATAAGAAAGAAGTTATTAGAACTATAAGTACCAAATGCCCAGGTTACAAGAAAGGCGAACATGGAGTTTACTGCACTCCTAGTTTACCTGGGAGTTTTGGGTGTACGTTCAGAGCGACTGGGAAAGTATAGATATCGATCTAGCCTTTGAGCGTACGCAGGTGCTTTAATGTTCCGCGGGCAGTTTCAAACTTTTGCGGGCAATCGCTGAAAACATCGTCATACGCTCAAATTCTAGACATACCTATCCTTTCCTAGGCTCGAAACATCACTGTAACGAACGCAGCCTGAGTATCGCAAAAATTGCTTTGTAAGTTTTACTAATTGCACCAACCTCTTGCATCAAAGGTGCAACATATGGATTAGCAACGAACGGAGCTAAACGCCGTTGCGCTTCTTCGGAATATACCACTGGCGCCCTCTCTGGTAACGAATCGTTTCCATAATTCAAGTAAGAAAATGAGGAGTAATCGATAATCTGAACAGACCCAACGTAATCAATCGATAATTTTCTGAAAAAGTGGCTGGGGTGAAAACGAAATTCGCATACTTTATCCACTTTTTCACGAATTTGTGGGGAAATGTGACCATTGCTCAGGACATACTTTACCAAATCACCGTGCTTATCCATGTCAATGCCAACATAAAACATGTAATAATACACAACTGATTCGGGATCTAAATGGCATATGAAAGATAGTATGGCGCATCTGAAACAAAAAAAAGAATATAACGTACCGACAAGAGCAGTCCCTTCAAGGTGCTTGAAGAAATATCGATATGAGATAGACTGGAAATCAGCCAATTGAAGTAGAGGGTACAGTAGCACTTGACCGAGAATATCGGGTTTTGCATTCGTATCACGACGTCGTTGTGTAATTGCAGCTACGAGATTTCCACCAGCTGAATCTCCCATAAGAACAACCTGAAGGGAAACATAACACCAGGAGTAACGAACGTATCGTGATAGCGAATGAGTGCAAAAAGAGGTTCTTCGGCGCTTCTGGTGAAACTTAGGGCGGTTCTTCAGGGTACCAGGTGAATTTGAAGATATCTCACAATACAATACTAGCAAGTAGTCAGTAAATACACACTGTACGATCACCTGAGACGTAGAGGAAGTCCTCAGGGGAGAGACGGGCAAGACAATCGTGATCTACCGCGCCGCCGTGCGCGTTGCATTGTGCGGGAATCGTGCACGTGATTTTCGTTACTCTAATCGACAAACTGATTCACATTCTTGGTGTGCATCAGTCTGACGACTGGAGCAGCGAAACTCATGTGTATTCAAGGGGAGGCAAACCATGCTGAGTGAGACTGATTTTTCTCGTCCCTTTCACACTCAAATTTAAATGGCCAAGCAAGACAGCTCGCCTCTTGGATGCGGCGTCCCTCGCTACTCCCACTAGCACGAAATATTACAATTGTCTTGTCGCCTACCCGGTCCACACCCTTGGATTGCACTACGCTTACCCCTCAATGGCCGGTTATAAGGAGCTTAGAAGCTTGCGATTGCTTGGGGATTTTGATGTATCTGCCCGCCACTCAATACGCCACACGTATTCTGTGAGTTAAAAGTAAGGCAGCGTTCAGACTTCGCGACGGCAGCGCTTCGGTCGCGCGATTCGACGATCGATGCGCATGCTTTCGACTGCATCGATCGCGTCGAACGCGCGACCGAAGCGCTGCCGCCGCGAAGTCTGAACGCTGCCTAAGCCCTCACGTTGATACATCCCTTCTCTGGATGCGGCACGCATTCTGCTTCCATTCAGAATCGCAGTGGCTTATTGAATGCGATGTGGTCTATACAATGACTTGCGAAGGCCAACCATGTGAAATTCGAAGTTCTTATCCTTCCAGAGGAAGACTGGTACCAATTCATCGTCCACGGAGGATAGAAGGCTTGCTTGAGCTGATCGGCAGCCAATCCGGGATTTGACCTCCAGACTGCGCGTGGTAAGCGCGCGCCACTTGCCACTGCACCCTCTCCGCCTCATGGTGGGTTCGAGGGCTATAAAACCTCCTTCGATGTGATTGCAGGTACTGATATCAACTGATGTGATATCTGAACACTGCCAGCCTCAATCGAACGCAGTGAACACTATCTTGGAAAGAGGGCCCCGATGAGTAGCATGCTTCATTTAGCTGTATAACGTATCCAGCGATGTGCGGAGACAACCATCAAGCAATAACGAGCCTCGAGCTTCAGTGCCACTTACAGTGTAGTTCGCTGGGGACGGTTGGGCGTGTCAGGCGGGATGAGTTTTGCCAAACCCGTTCTCCACCAGTTGTTAAAGCGAGCAAGTGATATGACTGTATCATATCGTTCGTATTACTTCTACCACTTTTTGTCGCATGCGCGCTTCAACAAGAAGGCAGAGAACGGCTTTGACGGCGTGACACACTCATACTGCCTGACACGCCCAACCGTCCGCAGCGAACTAGAGCATACTTTTGACCGGCTAGAGTAGTACAATTATGCGGCTGCGGACTACCCATCTCATGCATGGGAAGACCCACCGCTCGGATAATTGTACAGTGTGTTTTGAGGTCCAGATTCTATCATCTATCAATTCTACAGTGTGCTTTGAGGTCCAGATTCTATCATCTACCAATTCTATCTTTTCGGGTGACATAGTCCAAAAACGTCCCATGTGCTGGGCATTTCCTCTCAGAAAGGTCATGCCGAACTGGTTTCCTTAGTAAAATGGTCACAGAGACTTTTTAGTTTTAGTTTAGTAGAGATTTTTAGTCAGACAGTCACGTTGCTGGAAGTCATGAGACAGTGTCTGGACAAATCAGACTAAGCACGTGGGCATAAAATTGGTTTGTCCATCTATTGCGTCACATTACGCCTATTGACATGAAAACGCTGTTGTAATATTTCCAACTTGTTTTGTGCCTTAGGTTGTTTTATTCAGTATGACCCTACACTTTCACCAAATTGTCGTCTTCACAGGCCGGGAGTCCCATCGTACAAGAAGACCGGACGACCGTTAGCTGGAAACCGCTGTTGTGATGAGTCGCAGTCACAAAACAAGATCTCGGCAGCTTTCTTCAACTTCTACTCTACACCAGACTGGCCATTCGTGCGCTTGATCGATGCGAACCTGTATATTTGAGCTAGGGCATGGGAATGACTTCACTTCAAGCCTGATTTTCTGGTCCCCAGAAGCATGAATACAATGGACAACAGAGGGTAACTTCAGTTAGTAACCAAACTACTATCGTATTCGAGAATCGAGTAAGTCAAATCCTGACGTCCGCAGGCAATTTCAGGCTATCTGTCAGCTGCGAAGCCTCCCTTCCTTGCTCTTTTTCCGTCCTTCTCTCTTCCCTGTTCTCTTCCTTCAAATGCTCGGCTGAAAGATAATATGAGAAGATACCTCTGGGTTCTCGCAAAGAGAGAGCATTTGGTTGACAGAAGCCCTGTAACCATGGAATAGTGTGTTGTGCACGTCGCAATTAAATTTACGGTGTTTTTGGACACGGTAATCATTTGGTTACCTAATAAAGTTACTATTTAGTATACATGAGGGCTCGTTGGTGGAATATAAGGCCCACACTCCCTTATCAGGATGCCTACAATACAACAAGGAGAACATACCTTTTCAGGATCCACTCCATACTTTGCTTCGGCATTTTCCAGGAAATACTCCAAAGCCGCTTCGCAGTCATGAAGTCCACCCGGATAAGGAGTTTCAGGTGATAATCGGTATTCCACAGAAACAACGACAGAGTTCAACCTGAAAGAAACGGAGATCACATAAAAACCACAATTTGGGGATAGCATAGTTAGGGGACAACTTGACCCGTCTCGCGACTGTATCCTTTCCCCAAAAAGGCTTGGGCCGTAGCGCAAACGACCAGGGTCACCGAAAGGTGGACCTGCAGAGAAGACACAGTCTCCGCTAAACGAAAGCCTTCGTTAAGGGAATGGACACGGAGGAGCTGGTGAGTGGCCCTCTACCCCCCGCCCTCCAACTATGTTAGCGCCCACAATTTTGTTTTTCTGTAAAAACATATTACATTCGAGCTATCCGCCTTGTGAGGGAGTCGTAGATGTCAATATTTCCAAGGGCAAACCCTCCACCATGTATGAAAAAGACAGCGCCATCGGTAGAAGCATTGGCACGAGGACTGAAAACTCGGACCTAAATACGGATCATAAGGATGAGGAGACATGTCTTGAGTACACTAGTATTAAATACAAGACCGATAACAACTATAACAAGCTAAGACTCACCGTGACTCCATCCCAGGTTTGCGTTTCCACAATCAGTGAACCGTCGTGCCACCATGGTCCAAGGACTGGCGATAGAGCATTAAGCACGGACCGCGTCCACCAGACCATTGTGCTCGCTTTTGGAAATATTCGGCTCTATATTGCAGGGTTTCTTTTCAAATATTATAGTGTGAAAGCGAAGAATATAATAGACTATAATACCCACAGGCCAATAGTAAGTTACTCTTAGAGCTGATTCAAAAAGATGAATATAAAACCGATCCAGTGGTTTCTTAGTAAATCCAGTGGGTAAAGGCCGATAGATTACATATAAAATAACCACGGATAAAAGTACTGTAGCGACCACCCATCGCGATCCAGGGAATGATGGGGCTGATTTGCAGCCTACAAAGGAATACTAATGATTGGTCAAAAAAATCAAGGATAATTGGAAGGTTGATTGAAAACAAAAAGTGCAAAACAAAGGCCAACTCAGTGTTAATGTAGTAATAAATGCACTTACCTTTCTTCTTTTTAGGACTGTCCATCTTTTTTCTGATTGGATATATCAACAATAGTGCAGTTTAATCGCCGTTTGGAACGGAATAGTACTTGTTAGTAAGGTCAAGAGGTTACTGGAATCAAAAAATTATTACATATTTAGTAGTATTATGAGCTTCAGCGAAAAGTACTGCGAGGGAGCACGAAGTAGAAAGAGTACTGTTGTACGGAAATTGAATGACCAGATATCGCGCCAAATGAGTCCCGCGCGATCTTGAGGTCACATACCAAACTATTAGGCAGTTACTGAGCTCTGAGTTTTCAACAGCTCCGTCCCTGAGTAGTTCTCTGGACCACTACCATACTAACTTATAGATTTTTTTATGTACTATGAAAAAGGAAAGTACCGCCAGGAAGGAAAGTAAATGACGTTATTGATCACAAAGATCATATAGTCGCCGTGATGGTCGGCATTGATTATCTGCGTTATAATACTGATAACTACATAGTTGGGCCTTTCTTTGAATGGCTAGAGGAGAGGAGCACCAATGAAGTCGATGCAAGAGCTTGATTGACTCCACCCATGCAGTCGACGTGGAATGCACCTTTAAGCCCGGTGACAAGAATTTTCCGAGAAGTAACAGGTCTCTGACACGGTGAAGTGTGTTCCATTAAATTTTATAGCTTCACAGTTTTAAAAAGTCTCACCAACGTGATGAAACGGAGAAAGAGGCGAACTTGCAGAAGGCCTCCCCCCAAAGCGAAAGGGGCCGCCATGGGTTCCTTTTTGATCCTCTTGGTTGGCCTAGCAGCTGCAGTATCGTGCCACTTGCTCCGCTAGAAGGGCACGGGAATGGGACTGGAGAGTAGTGGGTTGTTCTCCTGGTGAGCCCGGGAGAATTTTCACGATTTTATCTGTTTTGCTATGGCATCAATGAACAGATGTTGAAAAACCTGTTCCCAATCAATAGCTTCAGAGTTTTTACAGCGAGTGGTATTTACCCACCTCACTTAGGCGCATCGTGTATGCAATTACCACTAAGGGTGTTCTTTGCAACTCATTTTCTAACTTGTAGGGTTACTAATACTACAAGTGTCAGAGATTCTTCACTCTGAAACCAAGCGCGTACATTCGCTCTTGCACTAGGTTCACTTAAGCGTTAGAAGAGCACCATCTATGGCTCCGGACATGCGCTGTCAGGCAGCATTCAGACTTCGCAATGTCGTGCGGACGCTCTGTAACGCGCTCTACCGCAACAGTGGCAATTTAGTGTTATGGACGAGAAGGCAGCCGTACATTGGTACCTCGGTGCCTGCCACTTGTGTTCGAGAGAGATAACGCGAGTGTGGGCGCTACCTTACTACACACAGTGTGACACTCCCCTCCCTCATTCTTTTATGGTCTACAAAAACACTAGCGGCCGGAGCCAATCGACACCCGTCTGCTGCTGCGTTTCCGCCTTTAGCGCTAGAGCGCCTGCAGTGGAAGTGCGTCAACGCGCGTCGCGCCCTGCAGCGCGTCTACGTGCGTTATCGCGAAGTCTGAAAGCTGCTGAAACAGCGTGCTAAAGGATAGCGATACGCGGGTCCTTTCCCACGTTCCGCTCGCCTGCCGCAGGGCCGGCCGCACGCTTAACCATAGCTGAACGCGCTACTTGCCTGCGCCCTCTCACTTGTGCTTGTTCTCTACATCTGACTGCGTGTTCGCTGCGGTTTCGCTGTATACCGCAAAAGCTGCAACTTGAAAATAGTGCGGGTCGGGTATGGAAACGGCACCTAGGTACCTTTATTTTCCGCCTCATTCCTGTTCACTATTAAGCAGCGATAGTGGTACGCTGCTGCAGCTGCGGACCTATTCACCTCGCACATGGTAAGAACCATCCCCAAAGGTTTTTCAATGTTTATTCGAGTGCTGAGTACGCGAGTGGTGGAGCAAAATAAAGATACAGTCAAAGCAACCCACATCCTGCAATAAGTTGAGAACAATGAAGGAAACAAATTGATAATAAAAAAACAATGTTGTATCAAAAAAAGGAAAATGTTGATATTTACAAGACATAGATCAAGAAAATCGAGAGATTAGAGAAAGTCGAGTATCGCAAAAGCACAAGTATTGCAGAGTGGCCAACCCTGGATTGCTGTAAGAGATCATGTGCGAATGTCACGCCTAAGCAACCAATAAAGGCCACATATCGCGACCACTCACGAGAATCTACGGGAGAAAGGTTGTGTGGGCTACAAAGGACAACCTGGACCAGTTTCACGTCGAAGTGTCGAGGGGAGAGGTACCAACGCTAAGGTTGCCATACTAGCCCCACCTAAGCGCAAGTAACTCCACCCACATTGGTGTCTGTCGTTAAGCAAATTTCGTTGCTTCCTTTTTGTCTCTAACAACTTCTAATGAATCGCCGCCTCCTGCTTGAGGGCAGACTATGCGATGAGATAGCCAGTACTCACAGCGAGCTGGGCCAGAAGTAGGAGTGTATTTGTTTGTTGACTCACCCAAGGAGAAAAAAGAAATTGTCGAAAACGCCCAAACAAGGCTCTCCTCGTGAAACACGAGCGAGAATCGATGTGATTTTGGGCTATCGGCCAGACAAGAGCAGCGAGACAGCATGCAATGAGCAAGACAGCAGACAAGACATCCATCAAAGTAGGCGGGTCCATTTGAGCAGTGTGCGTTACCGCTGCTTCCTTACAGCTTCTGCCGCGAAACTTATACAGGCTTGTTCGGTGTGGTTCACAATGCTAGGAACCCTACAAGGAACTTACAGACGTGTAAGTGTTCATGGGTCATGCCTTCAAGTCTCACTGCAACGGGGAGGGGGGGGGCACTAGTTATGTCATTTGCGACTGTTTCCGCTGCTTTCTTGAGGCTAACAATAAGTCAGCTAGCGGGTACATGCTTTCCTTTCAACATCGCTGCCTTGGAATTACGATGGAAAAGTGTGCCCTTAAAATGCAAAAAAAAATCATTGGATCTGAATCGTTTCCTGCCTTACGGTGGCTCGTTTTGAAACTATTTTCGATTCAAGTAATAAGGAAGAAAGATGATACAAAGAAGAATCTGAGGAAGTACAAAAAGTTATCAATCAGTCGTAACGATGGCGCCCTTAAGTGATTGATGGATACTGATTTATTTGTACGGTAATTGTTACAAAAAAGAGAAAAAAATAGGAAGTGCAAACTACTGATAGATACGCCAAGGATGAAATCCACCTAAGGAAGGACTGAATAGATATTGCAAACAATGATTTTTGTGCTCCGCCCATCATGGGAGTTACCGATTCACGCCCACTTGGGAGGGCATTACTTCGAACAAAGGTGATGATCGCCGACGGAGATGAACGTGACGGTATAGAGACTACGAAAAGTTACAGCTTTTACATGAACACGTTTCCCATGGCCTTCCTTTAATGTATGCCCAACATGATCTTTGGTTTCGTCCACCACACCCCTCCTATTCAGTTGTAAACACCTTCAAACAGGTTCACGCTATTACGGCAGACATGAGACGACTCCCTACCGCATATCTGAGAACATTGCCCATTAATTAATTCCTTCCTGTTTAGACGATAAGCCAATGAATGATCCATTATGGGTTACTATGTTGATATGTTGACAAGTTTGTTTTACATTCTCAACTTTCGGCCCCTTCTAGTATATATAGAGAAATTACAAGTAAGTAAGTAAATGAATCACCAAAGAAGATAACAAAAAAAAACACACATAACCCCAATATTAAACAGAAGTGAATCATCAACAAAGAAGAAAACTTGAAAAAGGAATCTTGAAATAGAACAGATCGAAAAGGTCAGCGGTGACCTATGAAAACTTAGAAGATTGTACGAGGAGGGTTGCCCGGTATGCAGTGGACAACCCTGTACTAGCTTCGCGGTGTAAGTTATAAGGGCGCTAAGAAGCGAAGATGTTCCAGTGACACCTCCTTTTTTCCAGTGACTCCGCCCCCAGACATCGGATGTAAAGTTCAAAAAAAAACGATGCTAGCGGACAATTAGTATAGGTCCCGTTGTCATTTTGTGGGGTTGCATGGCTCACTACAAGGGATCAATGGGCCAAGTTTACCCCAACAGCCATTTGGCCTCGTACTCGCACAATTGCTCGAGGCAAAGACGATCCTATTACGAGTGTTTCCAGGGTTCCGCCTTGCGTTTTCTTCCTTAACAAGTTTTCGCCTATATTTCAACACCACCAGCTACGCTTCGTGTCGCGGAGTGCCATTAAAGGTAGACTTCGACCTTCTAACAGTTCGATGGTAGCCAGGGTGGAAACCAAAGTGTACGTGCTGTTCGACTTGCCTGTGAAAAAAGGAGAGAAAACAGTCGAAAAGCTCCAAATAAGACCCTATTTGTGCCGAGCGAGAGATAGAGAATCAATATGGCTATAAAGCGAGAGGCAGAGGAAGCCGCGAAAGCAGGGTAAGTGAAGTGAAGGTGGGCTATGCTTTTGACCTACGGAATCTGACCGTCCTGCCAAAAAACAACGAAAGACTAGAAAAAAGAAACAATATTAGCCCTCAAGCTAAGTATAAATGCAAAGTTCACTTGAACGGAGCTAGGCTTTTGGGTGATGTGCTCCTTGGCGAAATTCTCGGATTCAGAGGAAGTCCGCACAGTGGAAACCTTGCTCTGACTGGCTTCAAACCTGGCCTTGAGAAAAAAAAAGAGTTCCAATTAATCCGCTCCGCGGGAGTACGAACCCCCTTCCGCGATGCTAACAGTGGCTAATGCCGTTTGGACTCCAGAAATTTCGTCTTCGAGCTCATTTTAAAAGTGGCAAGATCACCAAATCCGCTAAAAACTTGTATATAGGGGTAATTCAACATCCTGATCACGAATATGACATTCATTTTTGGCGCTAATGGATGACACTACGGTTACCTGCGCTCTGCTAAGGCTGAGCCCAGGAGGTAATCGTAGTGTCCTCTCTTGGCGCCAGCGCCAAGAATGAGTGTCATACTCGTAATCAGGATGTTGAATTACCCCTATATACAAGTTTTTAGTGGATTTGGTGACTTAGGCAATTTGAAAATGAGCTCGAAGACGAAATTTCTGGAGTCCAAACGGCATTACCCGCTAACAGTCATCTCCCTGAACCCCTTCCAATTTTGCACAACTTTTTAGAACCTTTTTTTTTTAAGAAAACGGCGTCGAGCGGCCAGAAATAGTAGTTGTACAGTAACCGTGCTGTGCCACCAACTAAGAAGTGTTTGGGAAAAATTTCTCTACAGAGACAATCCCCAACGTATTCTCTCAACGATGCAGTACCCTGGATAGTGCAATGACCGAGATGTGCTCAAGCGAGAAAACGAACTTGTCTGCTGCTCGATGCTCTAATGGAGCAGGGAACAAAAAGACAATACTCTAATGGAGCACATTTCAAAAACTTATTTTATACGAAGTGACGGGATGATTGAAACTTTGAGCATGCTAACACTTGTGTCAATCGTCCTGACTCATCGTCAGTCAATCTTGTTGAAGGTGCTTGGGATGTCATGGCGCTTGACGTCAAGTTGACATGTTGACTTTTAGGGTCACATCATGGAAAACAAATCATGAATCACAGCCACGTTGCCCAAAGAGTTGGACGGCCACTGTTTACTAGTACCAGAACGACAGTCTTCAGGATCTTGTGGCAACTGCGGCCGATCGGCCCGTCAACCCCGGAAACTAGAGGAGCTGCTCCGGGCCAATGCAAACTACACTCGAATTCCCTGGGATGAGGTAGGCGTGGCTGCGTACTTCAACTATCCGTGGAGGTGGTCATGCTTTTTGGAGAGACATTTCCATTTTGGCACAATCGGGGTTGCGTCCCTGTCCAACACAGAAAAAATGACAGTTGTTCAAACTGAAATATCCCACGAGCAACCCATTCTATGCATGCTCAAAGGCCACGCCTACTCCGTCTCAGGGATAAGGAGTGTATATAGTCACACTTGAGCACAAGTCTGATGATGGATGGCTCTAAACAAAACCCAAACAAAGTGCTCAAATAATCTCCTATGTCTTTGTTTGCTCGTTGTTCGTTTCATTATTTGTTGTTAATCAGTTTACATGTTGCAGAACGTGTAATAAAGTAAAGTAAATATGTTACCATAAGAGTGCTGAGTTGTGGGCAAAAGTCAGACTACGGGCGGATTCGAACCATCATCTTCCGCTTTCCGTGCGGTGCGTTCCCTATTACGCTACCGGGGCCACTCTTACCGCCTCAGCTCAACCTCTTATGCGATTATACAAGGACGTTGAAGGCGTGGCGCATCCTGCAGGAGTCGACCAATGCACAATATACATCCTTCCTCAATATGATCGCTAACGCAAAATTGAGAACTAAAACTAAAAATGCGACGAAGGACCATGAACCGTGGATACTGGAAAGCTCATAAAGGTTCTCTGAAGTCGAATGTGAAACAGTGGTTCTCTAATTCCGTTTTCATTGGGTAGAATAATCATGGTGAAGAATAGCATGGCAGAGAATAATCGTACTCTGCACGGCACATTCTGTCGTTCGTTACTTATACTAGTCCTGTCAAAATCACAAAAATATTCTCGTGATTGCCGTGACCGGCTCAGAATGGGCACATGAGCCACTCGTCGAACAAGTCCGGTTTCTTCACCTTCCGCATTCTTTGTCTTCCGAAATTATAGTGTTAACCTTTGCACAACAGGATGTATCGCTCCAACGGTAAAGGATGCACGGAAAATGACCAGTACTCCTGACGCCCCACATAATCTGAGGTACATACGAGTCCACAATGATCAGATCAAAACACAGTGCTCTGTGAGCTAGAGAAAGCGAAAATGGCAGGTAGAGCATACTGGACGTTGGGTATCCCCATCGAGAAGGGGGAGGGGTCATATTGAACCGCTGAAGAGAGAAGGACGTCGTAATTTTCTCTGAGAAAAATGTTTTCTCTCGGCTGTTGACTTATCTAGGTTTTTTTCTTCTTTATGTTTTTCTTTGAGTCACCCCCTCTGAACTTGGATAAGAAAAGTGTATTAAGGATTTCAGCATTCAAAATACCATGTAAAATCTTATTGAAATCTTATTATTTATGTGCCTATTCTCGTCCCCCATCCCCTCCTTCCTCCCCTTCAGCCATCCGCTCAACGGCAATTTTTTTGGGGAAGTTCGTGGT
>MU966796.1:13659-131686 GCA_036418165.1 Cooperia oncophora
AAAAAACAGTGGTGAATCAAACGGGAAGATCATCAGAAAGAGAAGAGCAAACAACTTCTGGGCATGAAGGAAGAATGAAACTGTAGATTTTGGCTGCATCTGCACATATTAATGTGATCAATAAAAGATCGGAGAATGAAAAGTAAGGAAGAATGTCCTCCCGCCTTATCAATATCAAAAACAATAATATTTCAGCTGTAAAAATATTTAGTTCCAATATTATTACTCCATGGATTCAAACTGCCAAGCTGCTTCCATTGAAAAAAGTAATACTTATTAGGATATTATCCTTGAATTCTTGACTCACTTGTGTTCTTTGAAGCCGATTCGAGTGCAGCTGGGAACCAGTTGCCCTCCGATGCCTGGTTAAGCACTCCAACACCAGTGCCGGTCAGTTGTAAAGCGCCTTGAGCCAGTTGATACACTAAAACTTGAAGGAGTCTTCACGATAAAGAATTCCCCCGAACACATTTGAAAATTAGCTGTATTTGCCTAATTAGGTAATAAACTGTTTTCAGAGTGCAAAGCAAGGCTTCTCAACAGCACACGTTGAGGAAATATTTAAAAAACAATCAAGGCTCCTATTCCCTCCCAGATGCCAACTACCTCCCACAATGTGAAAACACTCTTCTGGGTAAACTCGGCAAAACCAGCAGCCAAACTATCCTGTTAAACAAGATTGGAACTGAGAGAGTCGTACAACATTTATGTGACTTTCATGTGTACACTACATAAATATCTCGGAGTTGGGGGGGGGGGCGTTGCTGCGTACCTCACTCAAACGTTGCGGCACGAGCGTTATTGGTCGGTCGTTTTGTTTGTAATCATGATTTTGTCCGTCACAACGCAGGATGTCATCTGTTTCGAACGAAAATACAGAACACAGCTTTCTAAATATGCCATGCTCAAGTGAGCGACCCGGCCACACCCTCCCCATCTTCGAGATCAAGGCAAGTCCTGCTCGGGAAAATTTTTGCAAAAAAAAACGATCCTACAGTATATTCTCCAGCTTCTCTCTCGCTGTAACCTCGGCATTCCTGTTCAACTCGTTTTGCTGTGCCTCTCGAGGTTTTCAGATGGAGTTTTCATACAACGGCCTAACGTTTCGACAGGGTCGTCTTCTTCCCGAGAAAAACAGCAAAACGAATTGACCCTCTTCAGAATTTCCTCATTTTGTACAACCTTCCCGCCTTACCCAGTATTTTCTGTTTTTTCCTGAATTAATCGGCCAGGGTGGAGGAGGTAGAGGAGGTATAAAGCGCACACGAAATAGGAAAAAATCAAGAAAACTCAACAACTCGAAACATTTCCATGGAAACAAACATGATCCCTCTCTCTGCAGCGCTGAGTACGAGCTGCCCTGTCCGGGATATCTAATGTACGACCCCATCGAGTTCCAGTAGCCCATTATAGTTGAATTTGGATAGCACTCACGGAAGGATGCTGTTGTTAAGAACACGCTTAGTCACCCTGATCGTTCACTTCAAATGGATTTCAACTGGATTCCGATCGCATGAAACGGGCATTAGGCGACGATAACAACGACGACAACTCATGTCAGTAGCCTGCTAGGCTAGCTTCCCTTTGTCGTCTTTTACCGGTTAGTCGCTTGTTGCAAAGGAATAGCTCCATCACAGATGGAAATTAAGCTTGCTGTTTCTAGCCGCGGCTTACCGTATTCCCATAGGTATCTAACTAGTATGTTATGCTGGGCTCAAGCCCAGGATAAGCTCTCGCTCCAGGCAACCAAGCTTTCCACAGTAGATTTGTGTCTGGAGAGGATCAGAACCTTGACTTTTATATCAGCTGGAACCGAGAGTCATTCTGGAGCCCACATCGCACTCAGTAAGCCACTACGGTTCTGAATAGAAGTGGAATGCGTGTCGCATCCCAAAAAGGGAGTGACTGACTGTGAAGGGCTCAGATTTTTATGTTTGCCATTTCAATAAAGTTTCCATACAATTTTTATTAACTGTTATTAACTGAACTAGTAAGACAACTAACACTGTCCGATTTGTGACAATGCTCCAACGGCAGCTGGTGCTGCAGCTCCTGCACTGGCCGCTCCTGGAATTTGTGACACATTCTGATTTCTGTATTCAGCGGTTGCAAGAGAACAAGGAAAACAGGCCGGGGTTGTCCCCTCATTCCACGCGAAGCGAGACGGATTTTCAAACGGCAACACTTTCCCCTCTATTGTTTGTAAGTTCGCCCGTCGCACTTGGATGAGCGTGAATGAGGGTCCGACAATCACTTTCATCACTGACCTCCGAGCGCATTACCGAGACCTGATCCCAGTAGAGATGTAGCTATAGAGGCTATCTCGGCGAATTGGCCATTTGCGGAGTGCAATACTAGACAGAATAAGAAAAGAGGCAACATTCCTAAAGAGTAATGTGAAGGTCAGCTACTGAGAAATGGGAAGGATACACAAAAATATCATTGTACAAAACCCATAATAAAAACTGTCAACGAAAAATAGTGGCGATTTGGACTCCGCCCACAAAAACTCAGCACTCGACAGTAAGAGAACTCTCAAAAAACCGAAGGAAACGGCACAGAAATAATGTCGAAGGCATTAACCAGCAATATATTGATAATAATGGAGGCGAATAAAAAGATTTAATAAAGTAGTAACCTGTTTGTCGTTTAGATTGTCGTCTTCAGGATCTTCAAAGCTATATCTGGAATTGTGGATCGATCACGTTTGACCGCACATACGGCTTACAGTGCGGCAGATAAGCATGAGCGCTTCGCGAGGCTCCCACAATTGTCCGTACCGCCCCCTCGTCCGACCAGTGGACCCAAATCAGGTTCTTCATCATGTGTCATGTGGAAAAGCAGTTCACAACAAGAGGGGCAAGCATACCCCCGCGGGAATAGCTAAACTGTTCTAGATAGCACATTAAGATATTATTCAAGCTCAGTAACTGGTTCTTCAAAGTTATTCTTACTTAGGCGCTACTGATTGCTCTAACACTCTGCGCCTGCATGTTCCCAAAAACTTGTGCAAATGGTATCATTGAGCAGGTAAAGGTGCAGTAATGCTACAAAGTGACTTATAATATTCACAGTTTATTATATGAATCTAAGTCGCGCGCCTACCACTTGCACGGTCTTGGGTTCAAATCCCGGGTCGACTCCCGCCTAGGCCAACCAAGACTTCTACCCTCTGGGGACGGTAAACTGGTACCAGATTCATCTGGAAGGATAAGAACACTGACTCAAGACTCCTTAAGCTACCTCTCTGGTTTCGAGCACCTTAATAATTCCCAATCCAATTTTTTAGAAAGGTCAATTAATTTTCATTTTCAACGATCTTTCTGTTATCGAAAAATGTTTCAAAAATGTTCAAGAATGTTTCCAAAAACTTGTGCATGTAGTAATGATGAGCCGATGGCGCATAACAATGCTACAAAGTGATTTCTTATATTTACATTTCATCACATAATTCATAAATATTTGTTTACCAAGATATGGGTTAGAGGGAGGCGAAGGGATGTATTTATTTAGGCTTACTTATGAGGGCACGCATAAGACTGAAACCTTTCTGTGCTATTTCTCCTGTTTCGACCAATTCAATATTTCCCAGTTGTTCAATTTTTCTGCATTCAATCAATTTTCGTTTTCCAATGATTTTTCTTTATATCGGGAACTCCTGCGTGTGTCTCCTTCTTCGTGTCCTGGTTTTATTGAAAAAAATTTGGTACAGTAATTCGAAAAATTATGGATCTGCACTATTTTGATTTACAATTATGGGGTACGATATTTGGCTAGCGTTCCATATTCGTGTTGGCGTCAGCGCTAAATGACCCTATTCGGCACTAGCACCTCGTTCGAGAAAACCAATTTATTTAACTTTGAGGCTTCACATACAAACTTAGGTGGGAATGGTTGTGTACCTCGCATGTACCTGACGCTTTTTTTAGGGGGGGGGGTATTGCCATTTTGGGCCCGTTGTGATTTTTAGGGGGGGGGGGTGTATTGCCATTTTGGGCCCGTTGTGATTTTTAGGGGGGGGGGGTATTGCCATTTTGGGCCCGTTGTGATCGTTTCAGCGCAAGACATGATGCAGTTGTTCTGAATGGAAGCACCGCGAAAACGCACCGACCTGTACAAATGAAATGAGCAGCCACGCCCTCCCAACCTGAGGCATGAGAATTCTTCCAAAAAATTTAATCTTTATTTGAATACATGAAGAGGGAGAAAACGTTCATTTCAAATTACTGCAAAGGCAAGAAGGAGTCTAGAAGACTTCGCAAATTGTATCTCTTTTCTTGTCCAGTTTCCTTATTTTATTCTCCCAAAAAATTGTAAGTCAAATACCCCACTTTTGAAGAACAATAGAGTGAAGATGAAGGGCTTTCTGAAGCCGTCAACGCTTAATGGTAAGGCAGGGGAAGGTATGAATGTCCATCAGCTAGAAGATCGGGAAGGCCCTCTAGTATGCCGTAGTTGCTCCCCATTCAGGAATGAGGGAGATTAACAGAATGATCTAAAATAAGTTGCGCGATTTGACTGCTATTTTTTTGCAGAGCAAGCCAAGGCAATCAACATGAAAACAAGCTGTAATTGAAGACAAGTAACCCAATGAGAACATACTCATGACCCAGTTATAGCTCGAGCGCTTGCTTAATTGCACGCTCAACGAGTTGTCAGGTTGTTGGAAAGTTTTTGCTTCGTCGATGACTCTCTCACTGAGTGGTGCCACACGAGAGTTCCACTTCTGTACCGTAGCAAACAGTTAGCTACTTCGAAAAATCGACAAATATGACTGAACTCTCAAGAAACATGAGATTAATGGAGGAGATTAGTTGACAGCTTGACCTCACCGTAGCGGCCGTCATCGCTCAACGAACAGAACGACACTGAGCTAACCTCTGTTCGAACTCTTGAATACTGATTCCAGGACCGCATACTATGAGTAACGGTGGTCATTCACACTCCAGATCCCGGAGGTGGAAGGGGCGTTACAGTGTACTTCACTTGAATATGATTGCACTCTTTCCCTGGACATTTCCATGTGGGCAAGTGATGAAGTACATTCGCGCCACGCCTTTCACATCTTCGGAGAATGGAGTGCATGAAACTGCAGTCGCTGAGTGGTTCTCTAGTGAAAGAAGCGAAAAACTATCGTGAACACTCCAAATAAAACTTCCCTCTATAACCTTTTTGTAGGAATTTCTGGAGATCGTAGATCGTTGGCAAGTGGATACCCTGCTATCTATCATCTAGCTCGCACACCGTTTTTTCCCTACAAAAATTGCATGCACAAAGCTAGGAGCACGATAAACTGTTGCACTATTACACCAATGCGTTGTACCCTCAATGAACTGAAGTGTCGTCAAAAGGGAATTGAAGTGTCGTCAAAAGGCATCCTACCTTGTGAAAAGGTTCTCTTTCCATGGCCTATGTCCCTTTCCTATGAAGGCCTCAACTGACGAAGAGAGCCTGCAAACTTTTCAGCTTGAAGTAAAGATAGTTAGCCACTTCTATTTGATTAACGTTTCAGCGTTGACGCCTTGTTCAGAGTTTGGAAAATCGAAAAACATTCGAGTACCATTCCTTCAAATGACATTTCATCTTAAAAGAAATTTCAAAAGGGGCTAAAGTACTAAGACGACGTCGTGCGCACTTTGAAGACTTACCCCTAACAAAGTCGATAATCAGGATGTTTGATAAGCAATGTTCAACACATTAAAATGTTTTAATTGCATGGTCTTCAGAAAACCAAACGTAGCCATCATTTCTCTTAGTTCCCCTATGACAGACCAGTTTGGCTAACGCACATGCGGGTGCACAACACATTAGCCGTCATTTATGGTTAGTCGAGATAGCTGATGGAAAATCGAGTACCAAGGGTGCTGCCCAAACCTCCCTATTGTTCGTTCTTTCATCTGAGTTAGCCAAAAAGCGTCCTTTCCCTTGGAAACTTATGAAACTCACTTTTTTAGCCGGAGATGCATCCCAAAGCTTCATGCACCCTCCTTGGCGAATCCTGCAAGCGCTTTATGCATTTATCTCCCCTGAAACGTTCTATTCCAGCTCCCTCATGCAGCTGAGCTGCGCCTCAAAAAGTGCTCACTTACGTTGTTAACGAAATAGGTTATAGTAGTCAGGACCTCTTGCAATGGAGCAGTGGAGACCCCGAGTGCAGCGCGTTCTGTTATCTCTAACGACAAGCTGTACGCTTTATTGCGAGGTGCCGTGCTATGAGTGAGATTGCAAATGGAACTTCAAGTATGATAAAGCTACCATTACCCTACGGCCCTATTTCCTTGTACTTTTGTGACGAAAGAGGTAAGTTCGTGCAACTGTAGCCCTGTCCGCATATGACAAAACCTACGAAGTGAGTGTACTGTACGCATCTCCGAAATGAGTGCTGCCTCTGAACTCGACTAGTGGTCCCCAACCTAGTTGTCAAGAAAACTGAATTATTAAAGGGCCACATTAGATGGGAAAGTTCATGCACCTCACAAGAAGAGCATTCCAGCTCGTCCGGGTGCAATTTTAGATCTTAATTGATGTCTTATCTTCAAAGTATGATAAGCGCCGACGAGCACAGCAGCGAAACGATGAGAACGAGTACAGCCGTCTTGCTCGGACTACTCCTTATAGCTGTTTTCCTGTTTGGTATATTCCTTCTAGTACCATTTCCAATTCTATTATTTCCTAGTATTATTAAATCACAAGTCTACCTCAGGTGAGAGAATTACTTTGTATTTATATATTCACATTTTTACTTACAATCATGTGCTTGTTTGTTTGTTTGTTTTATTTCTTGCTCAATCATTGCTCTCACCAAAGAATCGGCTCCTGCACCAAATTCACTTTCCATCAGCTATTTCAGCACATTTGCTCTATTTAGCTAGAAATTATTATGATGCTTTTGAGATCTAGTTATCGGGTGTCAGCTGGGTTAAAAGAGTTGCACTCTGACACAATTTGTGAAAAGTCCTGCGCTCGAAAAGTGAGGAAGTCTTTCCCCTAACTGCATCTTTTTTTCTTGTGTAAAAAGAGCTAGAGCGGCGGAGACACTCGATATCCCTGAGGTAAGGTACTTCCACTTAACGAGTCGGTGGCAGAGGTTCTGGAGTGATTTTATCATGTTGACACGACTGTGGTCCGGTCTCTGTCCAGTACAGAGCAAAATGACAGTTGTCTCAAGTTGAAATATCTTACGAGTACCTCATCCCATGCCATTTTCGAATGCCACGCCTGCTTCATCTCAGGGATGGAAAGGGTAAATAGCGCGCTCACCCGGTCAGGGTCAAATGCCAGACTGGCTCCTATCCAGGCGAACCAAGACCTTTATCCTAAGGGAGCTTCTGTGTGGTGCTGACTAGATTGTATCTACTTCGCGTTGTAGCCGGTACAATCTAACAGCACCATACAAGCTTGCTACAAACATGAGACCCAGGGTAATGGGGTGGCTGAGAGAGAGAGCCCACTCGCAACAAAAATGATGGAAAGCCGCATGGGTCGCAGCTGATGATAATGTTAGAACGTCACCCGGAGTAGGAGTCGATTCCCAGCTCGAATTCTGCGGTGCGCGTAGAAGCTTGCCGAGGGGTGAACGAAAGGTCAAAAGCTAATTTCTCAGGCTCAACGTGAGGTCAGTGATTGGAAAGTCTCAAGAGGCTGCCTGCGCGAGACGCACGAACATCCAAGTCTTGTCAGACAAAAGAGAGTTGCGAGTGCTAGGTTGCGTTGATACTTTGCGGCTGCGTCCTAGCGTCAGCGAGGAAAATATAGCTATCGATCTAGCTCCTGCCAACGTCTGTCATCGTCCACCAGCTACCAGCAGCGTCTCGAGGGCTAGGAAAGTATAGGTATCGATCTAGCGTCCGCCAGCGTCTGCGAGCGACCAGCAGCGTCTGGGAGCGAAGACTATGGGAAGATAGGAGGGTAGCAGGCAGCTCGTAAAGTATGGGGAGACAACAGGGTAGCAGACTGTAGTATAGAGTAAGGCGCAATAAGAGGTTAGTACACAGCTGGTACCCTCCTACGTTCCATACTCTGTACCAGCAGTTTGCTGTTGATCGCTGGTAACGGTGGTAGGCGCTGGCAGTCCTGGCAGACGCTAGATCGATATCTATACTTTCCTAGTCGTTGACGTAGTCGGACGCTCGGAACGCTGGTGGACGCAATCAATCGCTGGTGGACGCTACCGCAAAGTATTATGATCGCAGTCTGTGCGATGTCACGCCGTCTCATCCCATAGCACCTCACCGATACTATCTATTCCGATAAAACTCTTTTTGTTTGAATGTGATCCTTACACCAGCTGCTTCACCTCTAATGATTTCGATCCTCTATGCTGCGAACTAAGGAAGTGATCCCCGGTACTGCACAACTTCCCCCCCCCCTAATCTAGGAATAGTCAGAAAATCGGCTTTCCGACTCAATTCGATGAGCTCGCACCATCCATAAATGTAATCTGACATCGTTCTTTTCTCTTGGTTTCTCATTATTTTTTATAGTCTCGTACGATGGGCCATAGAACATAATCAGTGTCAACGAGAAGTGTGGCTGCCATATACTGATTATGCCTGCAAGCGGTAACTCCCCAGTTGCAACGATCCGCATATCTTCGACCGCCAGGAATACAGTTTGGCTCCAGAATACACCTTCTGCGTTGATGAAAGGGTTTGACAGAAGCCTGTTCTATGAGAGCTTTCACCAACTGGCTGACAGAATTTCACAACGGAAAAGAAAAATCTGACTTTGACTGATTCATTTACGGTGACTCTCCGACTCCACGTCTCGATAGAAATCCTTCAAAAATAGAAGGTTTCGGATGGATAGACGACATCGGCTCTGAGCTCACTCACACCTGCAACTTCAACTCACTCTTATAGGAGTAAACTCCCCAGTTGCAACGATCCGCAATATTTCGACCGCGCAGGAATATACAGTTTGGCTCCAGAATACACCTTCTGCGCAATGAAAGGGTTTGACAGAAGCTGTTCTATGAGAGCTTTCACCAACTGGCTGACAGATTTCACAAACGGAAAAGAAAAATCTGACTTTGACTGATTCATTTACGGTGACTCTCCGAACGTCCACGTATCGATAGAAATCCTTCCAAAAATAGAAGGTTTTCGGATGGATAGACGACATCGGCTCTGAGCTCACTCACAACTGAACTTCCTAACTCACTATCTTTAGCTCTCTCTTCTTCTCTCTCTCCTCCCTCCTCTCTCTCTCTCTATTTGAAGAAACGTTTTAGGTTGACCAACAACATCGTTTAACTTTCATGTGAAATTCTATTCGTGGGGTACCCAAACGTTAAAGTTTCTTCTGAAGCCAAGCTTCAACGATCATTGTAAGTTTGATTTGATTCTACGAGCCTGGTTTTGCTGATAGAAAAGCATAAAGTCTTCGCGGGTTAGTCAATCCCTTTTTGGATGCGGCATCTTTATTCCATTCGGAATCGTAGTGGCTCATTTGGTGTGATGTGGCCTCTACAATTACGTACGGGGCCGGCTGATGCACAAGTCAGTGTTTTTATCCCAGACGAATCTGGAACCAATCTACAGTCCCCGGAGGGTAGAGGATATGGATGGCTGGCCCGGGCGGGAGTCGACCCAAAATCTGAACCCAGGACCGTGCGATTGTCAAGCGTTCCGCTTTCCACGCACCAACTACACCTCGGTTTACTAATATGGAATTTCTTTTTTCTTTAGTCATCTTTAAACCTGAGAAGCCTTTTGTAACAGTATCCGTCTCTAAAAATAAAGTTACTTCGTCAAAATTTCACATACTGGTTACAAAGTGCTCATTCGTTTACAGCACTCGTTTACAGCACTACGTGAACACCACATGTCTCTACCAAAAATTTATCTGGTTTTCTTCCCATACTTCGCAGCCAGAAATGCACATGTTAGACCTTCGAAATTTGCAGAGCGCTAGCGGCTCCTGGCCCTTAATCAAGGCTTGGGCCCGGTGGACGGAAGGGGCAGCTCTCTCTTTTTGAAAACCATAGTTTGGCGACTATTATCATCGGCGGTCTCAGCCTGATTTTGAATACGCAAACAAACGCAGGGGGGCCGCTCCTCTGCCGACTACGCTACCCCGCCACGATTTCTTCTCAGTTTCTCGAAGCTTTCATAACAACGCCATTCCCAGGACCCTCTAAATACCTCTCTCGGCGGCTCGAATACGACCTTCTTCGTGGAGAATTTCTGGAGAATTTCGTACGCCGGTCCTATTGGCCTGATTGGTTGTCCCTCGAATTACCTTTCCCAAATATAAGTGTGAAGCTGGACTTTGTCCAGTATCGTTCCACTACCAGGGCGTTTGAGTGACTCCTTGCTCGAATTCTTTTTTATACTGGCTCTCAACTTTCACGTATTTAATCGACTGATTCTTGCACTCCAAACCTCTGCTTCCAATTCCACGAGAAGCCGTGCTGGGGCGGGGGGAAAGGGGGGGGGAAGGTGAGGGGGGAGGGGAGAGCTTCTATACAAATTTTTGCACCAGCAACCTTCGAAATTTGGAAAACCTTAAGTCAACAAAAACACCGTCGCAGTCAGTTCTCATTCTCTTACATACAAAGTCCTTTGCTCATCCCAATTCTTCAGTATCCTCCTGTAGCGAATTATACAACACACACTTGACCCGAATTCGGAACGGGCCCTCCATGGAATTACTCATATACTCCACTGCTTTTTTGCATTGCAAGCTTAGAAGCTCATAATGACTTTTCTTCAGGGGTTTGCTGTCAGTTGCTGTCTTATCAATGACACATGCAAAATAGTGATGTGTACACACTGAACCCACTCCATCAACCATCATTTTGATTTTTCTAATTATAACATTCACCATGAAAGTTTGAGTAACGCTGCTCGTGACCAGGACAGGACACAGCAACACACCAAGGCGCAGAGATTTGTCTTGGGTTCTTGCACCTTTGACAGTACCATCTTGACAGAACTGTTCCTACTTGCCTTACAGTGATCGATCAAAGTCACTGGCCACGCTTCTGAAGGTAATTACCGATAATCTTTATTACGGCTTATGACGAGATACTGGCAAGGTCTTGAAACCTTGTCCGTGCACCGTATTGTGCGCTCACCAGTGTCTTGTTGTTGATCTTGTCCTGCTCGTCTCAACCACCTCCCTAAACGTAGCACGGAACTTCTCTAAGTGTTCCTCGTTACCAAAATCTAAAGAAACATAATTCTCAAGCGTTATAATTAATGTAATATGGCTAACTGATCCGCCAAAAGATGAGAGACTGCGAATCGAGCGGTGGATGACTAATCGATACAGTAACGGTATATGAAAGAACGATCAAACTTCTGACCGTACAAGTTGCGTTTAACAACAGTTCGAAAATTACAGACAAGAAAAAGATGGGCAGTTTCCTACAGCGACGTTCTATTGGTCTCGATTACCTGCCATTCAATACTATAACTTCTACTATTTTAATGTGACAAATCCTGACGAGGTGCTATATAATGGCGCCAAGGCACGTTTGGTGGAAGTTGGTCCCTATGTTTGGGCGTGAGTTCTTTTTATATCAAGTTATAGCTGAGATTTTTCACATTTGTCAAGCATGGGTATACTGTAGCCTCGAAGATTGCGGTGCAGGTTTATGGCCTATCAGTTGACGGCAAACTCTGCTTCTTGCTGGGATTCATTTAACTTAATTGCTTCCCCATTCCCGGATTCTTATCATATCAGTGTTCCCTTGATATGTCAATTTTGCACTTTTAAGCCATCCTTTATGACCGTTTCTTCACATATTTGAGTTCATCTTGAGCTGTTTTTCTGGAATCAATGGTCACGATAAAACGACCAGGAGTTTAGGCTCACATGCCTAACAATAAGCAGGGATACGGGCGATGAGCAGGCGCCTCGTGACGTCTTTGGCAACTATGCGTGCTCTCTGTCAGTCTCAGGAAGACTTAAAGGCGTTAGCACGATCATTCTGTACCTGCTCGAAAATGGGTGGAGGGGTTCTATGTAGTGGTAAATTGACGAAGAAGCGAAGCCAAACGGCCAAAAACTGCGAAACGAAACTTTGGCCTTCAGCAATGGACGAGCACTTTTCGACGAGTTTCCCGTAAACATCCTGCTACTAACGGCTCTGATAGATACTGCTGCACGTATACTCGAAACACCTGAGATCGAGTGGGCGTGGCTGCATGCTTTAACTCAATCTGGAGGAGTCTATGCTTCTAGATGTTTTCATTTTGACACAATTGTTGTCGCGTCTCTGTCCAACACACAACAAGATGACAGGTGTCCCAGACTGGAATATTCCACGAGTAACCAGTTCCGTGCCATGTTCAAATGCCACGCCTACTCTGGCTCAGGGATAAGGAGTGTATACAGGGGGGAGGGGCAAAAAAAGACACTTCCCTTTATTGACTTTGGAGGCGCTATAAACTACACCTTATTAATTCTAATCGAGCATTTCACCACCGTATCAAAGAGCATATTAAATACTATCTTAACGCTCCGCCACAGCCTTCTGGACGAGCGCCATCGAGAGATTCTGGCACGCGACCGCGATGTGGTGCCTGAGATCAGCGAGATAGTCGATTTCTCCGCCACCGTAGACCACCCTATTGAACTCCGCCCGAACGTGGTAATTGAGGGATTCAGTTCAGGTGACCTACTTGGATATTCAGTCTTCTTTAGGTACTCAGTCCCCTTCCATTCCAAGTAGGCGAGAGTTTCTCCAACGCAATTCGGTTCCATTAGGTGGCACTCAATGCTAAAGCAGTATAAAGTTTCCAAGAAGGTGCGGGAGACCACATGTGAGGAGGATATTCTTCACGAGTTGCCCAGTGTAACCGCCAGCGATCACCTTCAGTCCGGGGGTCCACGAAGAAAATATTGGCCTTTCCATTCCAGGTACGTGCGATCCATACCATCAACAGCGCCTTGGCGACTGCCGTGAAGATGATGTCCTAGACCGTGACGACGTTGTCGGAGTTGCTCGATGTTGGGGGTCTTTCAGATCGAGAGTACTGGTCTCCAGGTAGCTATCCATGGGTGGCTCCATACTAAAAGTTCCGCAGCTGTTTGGAGGTGACATGAATTCCAAAGGTCTTCTCCAGTCAGGTTGCGATTGGAGATGACTTCATACTTTGGCGTACATGAAGGTGATGGGCGAGAGCCAGCTCCTGCTTATAGAGGAACATCTTGGGTATCTTCCGCCCTGGTACTCTATCCACGTCTGGGCAGCGAAAACTTTGCTGATATGTGACTCGGTCGACGTGTCTTTTTTTGCCCTCCCCCTGTATATCCATATATCCATGTAGCAACGATTCATATCAGCTCCACTCCATAAATGAAGAGGTAAGAGCATGGCGTCAATTTGCCTGTGGGGCCATCTGTGGGCTGGCGGTTGTGGTGGGCGTGTGAGTGGGCATGTCTTGATTACGGATCCCCAGGAAATCCGCGAGCCGACAACGACTAGGATCGTATCAGCTGTTAGTCACTCTTTCAAAAAGACTGATAACTAATGAAGCTCTCCTTCCACAGCTGAATAAATATTCTTCTCAGTAATGGTGCAGAGTTTCCCTGCACGTGCTTGTGCTTATCAGACTTCTCTCTCCATTTTCGGTTTTTTTGACTCAGAAAGCGTTGGGCGAGACAGCACAGCGATTATGTGTGGTCAAAGGGTTCTGGTCAACGTGGGCCAACATGGGCCCACTGGATGGGCGTGGGTCTGAAATCCAAGCTTGCAGATTGTTTAGCGCGATTCTTCCAAGGACGAATGTTTTACTACTGTTACTGCGACTACTGCGTGCCGGGCTCACCTGTGCGTGCAAGGAATTCCACCAACGTGTAACCATGAACTGTGCCTTTTAGTCCGATCTTGCTGAAACTACCAAACTGAGGTCCCAGGGACCAGTCGCTGTCATTTATTCACATTGCTATCGTATTGTTCCAGAGAAACCGAATTCAAACAAGATATTGACTTTCGAAATAATGGTAATATGATATACTACAGAAATAACAAAACATGGGTAAGCAGTTTTTATTGCTTGCGTTATCAGCTCCCATTGTAAAACGGTTTCCTTTCAGGTATTCTCGCAAGCGGATTCCTGTGATAGCTGTCATCTTGAGGATATACTTATGCTCCCGAACGCCGCCTATATGGTATGACTTCACATCTCTGATGGTGTGATTCCACGGCTATATCTTTTTTAACAGTTCTTAGTTATAACTGACAGCCTCATAAATGACACACGTCCCTATTGAGAGCTAAAGACCACTAATCTACAAAAACTCACAGGAATAATCCATTTACTGGGCTGTTAAATTGCTCACGAAACCCTTCGAAGGTCAGGCGGATACTCCAAGAATGGTTCCTTTAGTATGGAACATATAACTGACAACGACGCAATCAAACGGGGCGGTGCCAGGGGGGGGAGGCAGAGTGAGCCCGCCGGCTGCCTTTCTCTAACAATAGTGATCGGTTAGTCATCGACTGATAGCGGCTCCATCGCCTTTACCAATCACAGTCTGTAAAAAAAACTTGACAAGCGGTACAACGTTCGAATGAAGAAATAGGAAAGTTCTCACTTTGACGGCAGTGGGTGCGACAGCTGGGGGCGGGCGGCTGCTGGCAACGTCATGAATGGGTGTCACTAAACGGCCTCTCGCACCAACTCCAACAATGGTTGGCAGCAAGCGCCCTAGCCGTCGTTCACTGCCGTTAAGGACTTTTCCGCTAACCTAGCACTTTCCAGATTCAAAGAGGTGCATGATTACATTCTCACCTGATACATGTGGCTAGAAATGTAATTAAAAACCACAACCATAAAAAGGAATACACAACACTAAAAATAGCCATAAATGAGAAAGAAAACAGCAAACTATAGGTAAAACTGTATGATGCAAAAAAAATGGGAAAATGAAAGAGGTTTAGGCTAAGCGGTCAGCTCCAAAGAAACTAATCAGGAATGGAGGAAGAGAAGCAGAACGTGCTCAAACGTACATAGAACTTGTGCAAAAGATGCCTAAAAGCAATTCCCGCGACCACAGTTCATAGATAATACAGCTTCAAAAATAGAAATACCCTGTGATTGTGAATTATTTGAAAAGATAGGGATAAAGGATAAAGTCTTCGCCGTTAATCAATCCCTTTGTTGGGCATGCGGCACGCATTCTACTTCCATTCAGAATCGTATGGCTTATTGAATGCGATGTGGCCTATTACAATGACTTGCGGGGGCCAGCCGATGTACAAAGTCAATGTTTTATCCTCCCAGACGAATCTGGTACCAATTTACCGTCCCCGGAGGGTAGAAGGCCACGTCTATCAATAGAGACCTTGCCCGTCAATATTTTGAACACCATTCAACAAATCTAGTTTCTTTCGCCAGCATGAAAGAGAGTCGAGTCCCAGCACCTTATTCCTGATGACCCCCCCCCTTGGTATAGCGTTTAACTGAGCCCCAAGGCACGAATCAAAACTTTTCATAAAAAATGGTCAAAAAAAGGGTCCTCTAAGAGACTGAAAAAAACTGAATAAAGTTGTCCATTTAGTCAATTATGTACGCGCAACAACAGCAGTCGCTTCCAAGATAGTATCCCAGAGTGATGAATTTACTGCTTTTTTACTCCTTGGAGAGTCACCATTGGCAGTGAGGTGAGTGATTTCTTGACAGACTCGTTAAGCCTTATCACTGTATTTAGGTTCGAAAGAAATTGATGTTCCGTCAGTGCGGTGGTGAAACGGAGATAAAAATTAAAAAACTCGAAATTGGTCGATAGTCTTTGGAATGAACGCGATTGATTTTCACTGACTTTAGTGTCGTAGGACGTTCGGAACTGACATACCCTCTTCATTCGCGCACTTGATTAGGGCGGTCGTTCAACGGGCCGCAGCGCGTGCCAGGAACTAATTGCTTTTTCCAGGCTAATTTAGTCATTTTTCCAACTTTTCACTGTTTTGGCTACGTTTTCCCAGATTAGCAGCTCTTTATCTTCACAAGGTGGAAAATGCACAATTAGCCTGGAAAAGCAAATAGTTCCTGGCACGCGCTGCGGCCCGTTGACGACCGCCCTAATCAACTGCCCGGATGACGAGGTTATCATCCTTATCTCTGAGCTGGGGGGGGGGGGAATTCTGCCACCCTGAGCAGGCGCTGCGCACCAGATTTCCTAGGAGGGTACCCTTATAAGGGTCCGACCAAGCTGCAACACACCGACCCGAATTCCCACCATGCCCTCCAGCCCACAAGTGGACGACCGTACATGATGCTCCTATCGCTTTGTTTGCGAAGTGCAATATGAAGCGAAGGGATAGGTATAAAGCGGCCGCGGTACTGAATGGATAGATGAGTACTTACATGCAGCCCTACCTATCGTAGCGGATATTCGCAATATGCCAACGGGAAACTCGTCCGAAATTGCCTTTCAAGACCGAAGCCTTTTTCTTGTTCGCGGTTTTCGACCGTTTCACTTCGTTTTTTCGCCATATTCCCACTAGATGGCGCCCTGCTAGCATTTTAGGCTCAGTACAAAATTATGGTGCCAACTGCCTTTAAAAACCGCATTTTGCGCTAGGTCCAAGTGAAGCCACGTCCCCGCCTTCTCAAAGGTTGTTTCCTGTTCCCTACTGCGTTGTATACACTTGGCACGAAACTGCTCGGTGCAGGAATGTGTATGGAAATGGAATGCGTAGCTCAACCAAAAAAAGGTTGATCAAAGGTGAAAGTTCCAAACCTTGTTTTATTGTTCTATTCCAGAGCCGTAACTCAAGGAGGAGTGTCATTCGAATCATATCCTGATCCACTTATTACATTGTTAAATAGTAATTTGACTTCGGTGAGTTATGGTAAAATGTTTTCAAAGGCTTTAACGGTGATGATGTGCACATGCAACATGAATACTTCAAGTATGTACCATACAGCAGTATAGTGTTGTATGGTATATTGCTCTAGATCATAAGCAGGATATCGGAAATGTAGAAATAAAAATGTAACAGTACTTCGAAGAAATTTGGATCAGATGATACTGTTCACTCCGGTAACAATCCGCGCTGACGCAGATATATTGCTCAACAGGAAACGGGAAGAGGCGTTCCTGCGTCCTGCGTTCCATTTTGGCGCGGCGCCAGCATGTTCCTCCATTCGTTGCCAGTACAGGGCGGCCAACCCTTAATGGAAATAGGCGACGTGCCAAAACGTATGTGTATAGCGATGCCTCCACTCAACAATCTGATAAGCTCTATGTGTGGGGCAGAGGGCACCCAGTAGCGCCTCTGTGCCCCTTACAAGGCATAGGATTAATGTAGACTAGACCTTCTCTGCGATAATGCCCTTCTGTGATTTTCTCAATCCAACTACAGGTTGGAAAGTGACTCGTTTGTTCCGTCAAGTGCTCCTCCGCCCCGGATTATGTGCATCATCGGCTGTGTGGCGCACATGTTCAAGTATACTCCGTACCTCGGAGATGGGATAGGCGTGGCTGCGTACTTCACTAGAGCTTGATGGTGACTGCATTTTTAGTGAGATTTGCCGCTCTGGCATAATTCTGATTATGTCTTTGTCTAGCTCAGTACGGGTAATAGTCGTTCTAAATAGTGAAAACCACAGAAAACCCTTCCCATGCCATGTTTAAATGAATTCGCAGCCACGCCCCTCCATATTGGGGCTATGGAGTGTGCATGTGCAGTAATTATAACTATCAACCAGGACGCGTCACTAGCACCTGGATTTTGACACGGCGTAAGCTCGTTTCCCGTAGATCATTGTTGCTAAATATTTACGCTCAGTTACTGTTGGGGAGAAGGCTCGGAGCCGCGCTAAAACCCACGCGCCGCGGACACGCCCCTACTGTTCAGTGATAACGACTGCCTTTACAAGTGGCTATTGCTGTAGTTGGAAGTGTGCAGTCACACCTTTGCTGCAAGGAGTTCTGGGGCTAGAGACAGGCACGCCATCGTTGTGATGATCACATGGGGGGAGGGGTCGTATTTGAGGATGGAGTTATGGGAGGGGTCGTTTTTTTTCCAGGAAATGATTACAAGGGGATAGCGTGTCCTGGCTAGAGATGCTTAATGGCATGCACACAGTGATAATTGTCAGTTACATGATAATGTCCTCTCACTCACTCCTAACAGCTCTATTATTTCAGTTTCTGTTGTCAGTGCTTGGAAATCCCGTACCTCTTCCGCAAGTGCCAGCAATGGGCTACTTCCCTTTGGTAATTGATGAACTTGTTGACCGTCATGATAAATAACATCAGTCAGCAAAAAATTATTCAGAAAACCTGAGCATTCGAATCTCCTAATATTTGATACTTACTATTTTTTATTTTTATTCCTAATATTTATTTATATCTATTATTATACTGTTTTAGTACAATCACACGTGCGACGAGGACTATGTTATAAAAACCGGCAAAGACAATACAGACAAGTCATTTTTAATCCTTCTACGCTGACCTTTATGTATGTAATATCCGTTTCACTTACAGTTTGGCGCTGATCCAACGGTGGGCCAACATGACGAACTTGCCATGGTGGGGAGACGAGTACTCCAGTGATATAACACAAAGTGGAGGTAGCGCATATATTTTATCAAGTAAACTGGTATTATTGGATTATTTATAAGCTTTTCCGATGGAACCTTCCAAAAACCGGTGTTGAAGAAAACAGACAGATTGAAACAATTCCAGTCATTCATGTGTAGGTGAGTGGTTTTGTAAAAATAAGACCAATTTGCAAGTAATTCCACAATGAGGAAAATTCCAAGTTTCTTGGAAGTTTTTTTTACGGTATACACTGAATATCTTCCATGAGAGAAGGGCGTGGCTGCATACTTCTCTACTGACAGCCCCCGCTCACGGGCAACTCGTAGAGCGCCTTCTCTTAAAAGAAGTCTGGTCCTTAACCTTTACGACTGCCCCACTTTTGCTTCTTCTCAGGCAGTAACGAAGGCGCTGCGGGCTTCATGAGTGACGACTTTGACGCCTCCTCGGTTACCCCGCCCACTTGAAATCAAAAACTTTTTTCGTCACGAGTTCGGTTTTTACTCCGTGTTTTGTTTTTTTTCTCATTGCTAGATAGTACTAACACTGGATGGTGGCAAGAAACAGTGAGCCAGATGTGGCAGGATATCCCTTTGCTGGCATCAAACGAGCAGGTCCGTAGAACCCCTTCAATCCCAGTTTGTACTTGCCCCATTGACTCCATTTCCAACACTACGCCCTCATCCGCACAGCTGATTCCCCTATAAGAATTCTACGACCGTACTAGTGACGCTTTTCACGTTTTTTCGTCCTGCAGTTTCGTTTATCACTGAAACGTGGGCCTCGAAGCCGGAGTTTGGAGGCGGAGCCACGGGAAAAAAGGAGACGCCACTGAAACTATATTGCGCTATAGCGCCCCTCCCTTACAATTTTTTGCCGCGAAACCGGTACAGTATTATTCATCGCAAGCCAAAATACCCTACCGACGCTAGATTTTCATCTTCTATACCTGGTCGTGGATCGTGCCTGTGCATTGCGTTAGATACTGATGCTGAGAGGCAACGAAGTTAGTCTTTGTTCAGCCCAAGATAGGATGACAGTTGTCTCAATAGGGTTCATTGAAAACAGGGGAGGGAGTGTCAGTTATGAAGGAAACCATAAATCCAGTACATTTTTGAAGCGCTGCTGCTGATTGGAAGCGCTAATGAAATGTTATGTTTGCAAATGATAAGATTGGCAATTCCGCTTACTTCTAAGTAAAAAACAGCGAGCAAATTGTATCAAATGCAGGTCTTTCTATCTCCACTATGATTCCGACATCAGTGTGAATGGGATCGGTGCGATGCGATTCAAAATGGATAATGATACATATGATACTACTCTGGAATTGAATAAAGGCTACAGATACGAGAACAAAGAGCAGATAGTTAGTCTCACTTGTTTTGTTACTTTTTCGAAGCAGGAGCGCCAGAAAACTATTGGGTGCCGGAATACTTGTCATTTTTCCGTTGCAACTTTTGAACAGTAACTTTCTATTGAATAAACTGGGGATCTATACTCACTTATTTCCGGATTATTTTCCATCGTGGCCATGTGGACTGAATCATACGTACACTCCCAGCGCCACAGGATGCTCCAAAATCGACTGCGCTCTTTACCAGAATTGGTGTAGTAACTGCTGTGATGGTGAGTTAACTTGTTTTCAATAGCTCTGACTTCAGAATTTTCCGAGCTTGTCTTCAAATTTATTCAGCTGCATTTTATGCTCAGTGAGGGCGAGTACCCACAATAAACATCGGGTCAGTTACTCCAGTAACTCTCAGCGTACGCAATCGGTGGTAATACAGTGGTTGCCTGGACATATCCTTTGGCCCGATCAAATTGCCCCAGATAGGCCACGTCCTACGTTGAGGAGTCCTCAGCGAGGTGGGACCGCATTTGCTGGTTGATGGGAGAAGGGCAGAGGGGTGGTGTTCGCCATGGAGAGAAATTTGCGGCATAGGGAAAAAAATTTTGTTGACTTTTCGTGGGTTTCTTCCGTTTCAGTTGTAACATATACAGCTCCTTAGTTGGTGGCGCCGCCAACGTTCCATACAATTAGTATTGCTGAAACTAGTAACTGGTTGCTAACGCTTCCCCTTCCCCCCCCCACCCCCGCCTCGCTCGACAGCAAAATTTTGGGGGAAACGAGAAAATAGTTCTCGGGAAATCCCAGATAAGCCGAAAAATTTGATAAGAAGTCGTGAAGATCTAGAAAAGAGGGGAAGGTCGGATGGGAAAGGGGGATCGTATTAGAGGAGGGAATTCGTATTTCCCGAAAATTTTCCCTTGCGGCATTGAGTGCCGTGGCTACAGACGAAATGTTAGGCAAACCGTCTTAAAGGAAGGACTGCTCGTCCGAAACTGTTTCAGTAGGCTTCCATGTCTGGTCAGCAGCAAATGCTTCTGTTGAGAATCAAGAGCACGACAACATTCTCCGGTTCTAGCTACTAGTTATCAAAAGGCCAAAGTAAACTGATCGGACGTTCTGCACTCAACAGACTTTTACCATTACCTGTTACGGCACGTAAGTGGCAAAGAGATTGCGAAGAACGACTGTCCCCAGGCGTGGGACGTGCATTTGATAGCATCACAATCATGGAGGCGATTTCAAGCGGGATGGAGTGACCGCACCTGCGGCGTGCTTCATTGGTGCTTTTTTCTTGAATCGATCACCACCCGATCACCATTGGTAGACAAGGCAGCCAGAGGCTAGCTCAACCTGCCCCCCTTGACAACGCTCCGACTGATTGCGACGTTCAGTCATAGGCTGCCGTGACTTACAATTAGTTCACCTGACGAGTTAAGTCAACTGTTTGGGGTTGGCCGCATGCTCTACAGCGCCTCAAATATGATAGACCCAACCCTATAACCACAAGCTCTTTCGTATGCTTCACATTTAATTAACTCAGAGTCTGTTACAGGGGTTATGGTTTTTCTCAAAATATAGAGCGTTTTTTCATTCAGGTACTCATTACAACTCAACCGTTTTCCTTCCTCCTGGTATAATCCCACTGCGGTGCTTACCAGGTACTTACCATCTACCCTTCTGCAACAACAGGTATACGATAGCACCCTACCTGCTTACAGGTCAGAATATTCCATCTCCATTCGCTGGATTTCTTTCACCTCCTCATTTCTTATGGTCTCCACAGGAAGTTCGTGACAATGTTTATGGATTGAATGCGAACCCATCCTTACACGAACCAGCAGAGTTCGATATTCAAGCGGTGAAAAACTTTGCATATCTAGGCACTGAAGTATAAAATTTTATAATAATAATTTAGATGACTGGTTCAACGGTGGGTGGTCACTTCCGAATGCAGCTCTCTGTACCAATTTATAATCATCAATTGTTCACGTAAGTTCCTCGGTGCCCCTGCATCCGTAGTTTTAAGGCAGTTGGCACGATAATTGGGTGCCTAAAATGCTAGTAGGGCGCTATATATTGTGGGAGTTGGAGAAAAAACGAAGTGAAACGGTCGAAAACCTGCGAAGCAAAGCCGTCGTTCTAATGGCTTAAATAGCAATTTTGGACGAGTTTCCCGTAGGCATCTTGCCAATAACCGCTACGGTAAGTACGGTTGCACATATGTACCCGTGTATCCATGCAGCACCCAGCCGCTTCATACTAATGCCTTCGCTTCATATTTTGCTTATCAAATGAAGCAATACGAGTACCAGGTACGGTTGTCCATTTGTGGGCGTTCGGGTCGGTATGTTGTAGCTTGCTAGGGTCGTAACAAGGGTACCTTCCTTGAAAAAGGAGCTACGCAGCGCCTGCTCAGGGTCGCCCCTAAACGCGGTCTCTTCTTTTACCCGTTTGTTTTTGCTTGAGGTTAGAGGGGTCCTACAGTAGCTAGTAAATAGCTCGCTCCAATACCAGGCAAAAAGCGCGCTCTACTTCAGCTTCAAATTTGAATGACCGCGAACAATTAATATTCAAGTGCTAGTACAGGCACTTTCCCTTCTTCTTCCTTTTTTGCGTCTTATTATGATGCTTTCCCAATCTTTTGCATCATTTTTCTATGTGAACTCATTTTCTTCCTGCTCTCCACAAATTATGCTTGGTTACCTTCGCGTCTTTTTTGAATTTTATTTTCGCAAACCTTTCATTTTTTTTCGATGTTTTTACTTTCTAACTGGCATTAGCAATGGACAGGGGGTCGTATCGAATCCTGTCTTGGGGGGGTCATATTTAGCAGTAATGTATCACAACGCGATGGCGTGCCCTGGTCATAATAGGGGCGTTTTCGATGTTTTTGGCGTTTTCCCTTCACAAGGCAGTCCATAATTGAATTCTCTTCCATATTTCAACATCTTAACATCTTAGTCTACGCTCCTTATCGCGGACCGTGGCTTTTAGGCGATTTAATCGCCCCTAGAGAACTGGAAATGAAAAAGGATGTATTCGGTAGGCTAAGCGTGTCTTACAAAGGAATGGTTTGAACTTCCCATGGAACTTTGAATGGAGACCTAGATTCATCGATAGAGCCTCGAATGCTGATTACGAATATGCAGATTAAAAGTGCTACGGGGACCTCCCGGACGAGATCTGGGTGGTCAAAGTTTGAGTCCTGGCTCGTAAGCACTGCTGATCAATGCTTCGGCAGTGCCACCGTGGCCTCGTGGTAATGGTCTCGCTTTCAAGTCAACCGCATGCGTTTGCGGTTGGCGCGAAAGTTTTTGCTTCGCTCCGTATAAGAGCCCTACAGAGTCTAATTTTCGAAATTCTTCCGAATTTACGGCCCAGCAGGGCAAGTAGATCAAGTACAACAAGTATATGACGTACTCGATCTAGTATGGATGGTCTTATCTGTCCTCTCTGAACATATTACCCATCCGACAATTAAAAGTTTTAGCGAGAAATTCGTTCATGAGAGGTTTCGACCCCTGAACACGAATACCACTTCCTTCGACGAAAAAACGCTCTGCGCCAAATTGCGATTCTGGGCAAAACTTTGAATTGCCGGATGGGTAATATGTTCAGAGAGGCAGATATGACCAAATCCATACTAGATTGAGTACGTCATATACTTGATGTACATGAACTACTTGCCTGCTGGGCCGTAAATTCGGGAGAATTTTGAAAATTAGAGTTGAAGCACTTATACGGAGCGAAGCAAAAGTCTTCTTGGCAGCCGGATGCAAACCCGCATGCGTTTGACTTGAAAGCGAGACCATTACCACGAGGCCACGGTGGCACCGCCGAGGTATCGATCAGCAGCGCTTACGAGCCAAACAAACTTTGACCACCCAGTTCTCCCAGTTCTCGTCTGGGAGGTGCCCGTAGCACTTTTAATCTGCATATTCGTAATCAGCATTCGAGGCTCTATCGATGTACCTGGGTCTCCATTCAAAGTTCCATGGAAAGTTCAATCCATTTCCTTGCTAAAGGCAAAGCCCGCAATCACTCGCCATCGATAGTGAAGAAAATAGTAGAAAAATAACGTGCCGACTACTCTAAATAGGACCCCATTCCGATGCCAGTTTGTACCTGCATCTTCAACATTACGCCTTCGTCCGCACACCTGATTCCCCGATAAGAGCTCTACGTCCGTTCGAGTAACACTCTACATGCTTTTTCGTCCTGCAGCTTCGTTTTTCACTGGAAGGTGAGCTTGAGGGCGGAGTCTGGAGGCGGAGTCACTGGAAAAAAGGAGCCGTCACTGAACCTATATTGCGCTATAGCGCCCCTCCCTCACAACTTTTTGATGCAAAACCGGTACAAGGTTGTTCGTCACGGACCACACTACCCTTCCGACACCATATTTTCAACTACTATGTCTGATAGCGGACCTTACCTTCAAGTGCGCGAAGGCCTGCCCATCCAGCAGCTGCCACCAAAGTGATTGTACAGTCGTAAATCTTGCGAGTGGTAGGGTGTGTGACGGGGGCGTGGACTGGAGTGCTGCCAGGGTGGCCTTTTCACCAATGATACCATCGTGCGCCGGCTACAATTGGTGGGAAGCCCTGGCTCCGCTCCAAGCCAGCCCTCGTCACCCTCATCATTGCTCGGAGGGATCGTAACTATACGGTTTGTCAAACATAGTTTAAAAAATGGAAATTGAACAAGTTAAAAATTCGAGATGTGCGGGACAGCCTAACATTACTACCATGTCATATATAACTTTTCGATTACTATTCTAGTTTTCAATGTATTTTTGTGTTGCACTCATGTAGATGCAAT
The DNA here is from genome assembly GCA_036418165.1 of Cooperia oncophora. Lineage (NCBI taxonomy): Eukaryota > Metazoa > Nematoda > Chromadorea > Rhabditida > Trichostrongylidae > Cooperia > Cooperia oncophora. The sequence goes on from MU966796.1 coordinate 38,336, forward strand.
TTATATTATTTCAGTGAATGCAAACAACTGTACAACTCTTTTATTCCAACATTTTGGCTTGAAATTCAAATCTCAATGCGTGACTATGCTCATGACTACATCTATTTTAATACGACTGAATTACCAAGAATTGTTCTGGGAATAGGTCTAGCTTTGGTTATTGCTACTGCATTAGCAACGCTGCTATGGGTTTTCATTGCACTTCGAAGACGTCAGTCTAATTTATCTTGCTTTGGCAATCGAAGAGAAACAAACTCGTGGTCACCTCAATATTGATTACTTGGTCATAATTTATTCCGGTGTTGTATTGCATGTATTTTCAATAAATATTGCAAAGTACAGAAGTCATCCCGCAGTAAGCACTCAACTCGGTACCTCTATAACGCCCATCATTGTGGAAATGTGCTATTGGCAAGATCATTGACAATACTCTTTTATTGAATACCATGAGATCAGCACGCATTATCGCACATACAGTCTTGTTCGCTGGGGCGGGCCAGTGGACTGGTTTTGGAGCAGTGCCAGCCCTTTCCCCACCAATTGTAGAAGCTAGTATGGACCACAATGGTGGAAAGCTGGCTGGCGGCGCGTCACGTCCAGCCCTTCTCCCCTTCCCCCTGGAACACCCCAAGGTTCGCAGCGATCGAGAATATAATGTACGTATATGGGTCTGCAACGTGTTTGTAATCATCGAGTGAAGGGTAATCACTCTTACTACTACCCTGCTTTTTGAAGGAGATTAACTTATTCGTCAGTCTGTTCGTCGCGGATGAAGGGGCGTGCCAGGCGAGATTGGTTTGGCGCGGTGCCAGACCAGTTCTGCACAACTTGTTGAAGCGGGTAAGCGGTAACATTTGGTGAGAAGCAACTGATACGAACGACATGATAAAATGTTCTGCTCGTTTCAACAACTGGTGGGCAACGGTTTTGGCGCCGCGCCAAACCCGCCCTCACCTGGGACACCCCTTCATCCGCAGCGAATAAGTCCGTAAGTAGGGATCAGCAGGGCACCGTCGTGTCGGGATGACGTCTAATTAACTCTCCTTTTAAGAAGTGAGAACGCTCGAGGTTAACTCAGAAATCGGAGCGGTGCTCAATTTCACACATCCTTACTAAAATCATTTTGTAACAATAACCACTACTTGACTGAGTAGCACTCCAGGATAACTGGTCTCAGCACCTAATCTTGTATACCACTCTGCCGTTCATGTAGTTCAAGCTGTAGGTGCTGAATGGAACCCCACAATAATATTAGGCGTGAGCCTACTGTAGCCCCTGTTGTGTGCAATTACACGCATGGCGGGTGGTATTTTTACAAAAGATCGATCGCGCCAAATAACCGCATGTTATCGGTAACAGCCGGGCAAGGGTTGGTGTGCAATATGCTCTCTGAAACGTCGTTCATTCTTCTGGTGAACTTGGCTTGCAGTCATTTTTGTCAGCTTGACAGCTTGTGATGAGCGAAAATCAGAAAAATTGAAAAAGCATGGGAAAGGTTGTTTTCTCGTGGCGTGAAGTTCACTATGAAATCGTTTGAAGTATGCCGATCAAGGGTTTTAATTCTTAGCAATAACTTTACGAAAGAACCGTCGCTGTTTCCGGGACCACCCAGTAGTTCGGTAATCGTGGAACGTCCCATTACTTCCCTCTAGGTAACCATCCTCACCTCTCTGGGTCATGATGGTCGTTTCTTTGCTAGAATTTCGTAGGTATGATATACTTGTTGAGTAAAGTTGGTACTACCTAATCGGCTGTTTTCTGTAACTAGTGCATTTTTATATACGTTTCCTCTTGGTTTGTTAATGAAATGACGAGTGAACAGCGTTGAAGTGTTGTTATTAGCCCTTCATTTTGTATCCTCTCTTAGTTTCTGTAGGTCGTGCTCCTGAGGGTTATTATTGTCTAAGTGTCAGTTGTGAGGTCGTATTGATTGATTAGTGAGATTGAGGATTGATTGGTGAGATAGAGCTTGGGAGACAAATGTGCGCTATAATTCCTCCATTCCTCGGTGCAACTAGCGCTATGCGAAGCTTCATATTTCTCACGTCTCTTTGTATTATTCATGTATTTCCGGCCCAGATGGAAAAGACCATCCCGGATAAGTTTTTTGGTCGATTTGTTCTTGAACGAAGTGAAAATTTCGATGAATTCCTCGCAGCCAAGGGTAAGCTCTAAATTTTCATTTTTTTTCCCTTTCAATATTTGAACTCTAAAAGTTACAGGTGTAAACTGGATTTTGAGGAAGATGATACAATTTGCCAGTGTCACCAAGGTTATCGCCAAAAACGAAGTCTCTGGGTAGTGTAAACGCTTTGACGTGCAGTTGCTTGTTGTACGATTTTTCATCGTATGGCTTAGCTTTGCTAATCGACAATCGTTCTCTCTAATTGTCATCATTCAGGTACAACTTGGACAATCTGACATCAAAGAAGAACACCTTCTATCATGGCTGGAAACTGGGTGAAACATTCGAAGCAGATGGGATGGATGACGTACGGCACAACGTGAGTCCCATTATGGTCTACAGATAAGTAAAATTAGTTCCCCTCAATCACTTCAGTTTTGTGATATTCTTTGCGCTCTCGCGGTGACAGTGACTCATATGTCCTTCATGGTTGATATTTGAACACCGGAACCACCTCCTGTTGAGGCAAAGTCCGTCTCTTAGCTCGCCATTCGTTCTTTCACACCTATCAGTGCCCTGGCAACAGCTTCTTTTTCAGTTTGCGATAAAGAATTTCACAAGGGGAGCATGCAGGAATGAGGGGAGCGAATAAGTCAGCGGCGGAGCGCAAGCGGCGCGTGCCGCGTGATGTCACTGCGGTGGTGCAGCGAAGGAGTGGACACTTGCAGGCGCTGCCATCACTGCAAATTGATAGATATGCTCCTTATCAGTCCACGTTCGCCTTTAGTCCCTAGAGCTAGCGCGCTGTAGTGAATGCAATCTCTAATCACGGTGGAAACAGCATATTTCTTGAGAAATGGTCTGCCAACGGATATGGATATGGATATGCTTTTCAGTAGCTTTCATGTCCTAGTGTTGTAAATCAGTCCTCTTTCATTATTTCTTGCATTCTCCTTAGCCCTATTGTTATTAACATTCATCAGCAAAAGCCAGGAAGTTCACTGTCGTAAGACATCAGTGGTACAGTGCTGGCTACCGTTTCCTTTTCGCCGCGTCACAGTTGCGCCGACAAAAAAAAACGCGACGCGTGCGCTCGCCGGCGTGTTTTTCCGCGGAGCCCAACAAAGGTCACTCTCAAATGGATGAGCTACGTATGTGAGAGTAGCCTCAACAACTGTGGAGTACAATTTCCAATATTCATCTTTAAGGACCCTTCTATTTCTAATTTTGTTGAGAGCAAGTACATTATTATAGAAATATTCAGATCACCTTCAACTTTGAAAACGATACCCTCACAGAAAAACATGTGCGGCTGAACGATCCAAATGACAAGGGGGAAACGTATTACTATAACATCGATGAGGATGACAAACTTGTTTTGGTAAGCTGGTAACACTTTTAATGACTCCTTTTTCTCCTCGTTAGTAAGGAGAGTTGCTCCATGGCGTGTCAGAGCATATTAAGCAGACAATGCATGTTGGAGTACAGTAAAACAACTGAAAAACCGCATATTCAATATGAGGAAGCTATCGGGGTTCCTCATGGTGAATGAGCTATTGAAGATTGCTCTTATGCATTAATGCGCGCGTTAGCTTGGGTGAACTTTAGTAACCTGGGGAACCTAGATGTTGCCAATAAGTTTGGTCAGGCTACGGTCTACTTGACGACGACAGGGATCGACCATTCCACCTGTCGTCACCACTGAGTGAATGCGCTGCAGGGCCTTAGTCCTAAGACAGAGAGAAAGTGCATGTTCAGAGTCAATACGGTAACTAGTGCACTCTTTAGGCAGCGTTCAGACTTCGCCTGCGACGACACGCTGCCGTTGCTACAGCACTCCAATACTATAGACGGGGACCACAGACGGGTATCGATCAGCGCCGGCCGCCAGTGTTGCTGGAGAGTATGGAAGAACAGACCAGTACCAGGCCGTGTGATCACGCAACGCATACCCTGCGCACCCTCGTATTTTCCGTACCCTGTCAAAGCAGCAGCGACCGCCATCGATACGCGTCTTTCGCTGCGTTCTCGTCTCTAGCATTGGAGCACTGTTGTAATGATAGACTCACCGAGTCTGAGCCTAACGCTGCCTTATGCATCCTGTCTCGCGTTCTCGCTTTTTGACGCATAAGTTAATAAACTTATCTGGCTTCTCAAACCGTAAGTCGAGGCAGACAAGTTCAGCTAAGGATGAGTTCATATTCCGCGACTGGAGCGATTCCCGAATCGCGCCGTGCTAGCTCCATATCCACATGTGAAGATCATTTCAGTAAACTCTTTATTTCAGAAAATGGAGAATCACGGAATAACCTGCCGCCGTTGGTTCAAGCGAGAGAAGAAGTAACATCCTTTTTGCCTGCCTTTCTGATCATTGTCATTTTCAGCACTTATTAAACGTTTCATTCCTTTTTTTTGTTGTGGGTTTTGTAACCACTAATGGCTACAACCACTTAGTTCTAGAAATGTTCAATTCATAAAATCAGACCTAAAATTAAGCAGCCAAGATAAAAGAATACACCAACAAGGTCAAGCATCACGTTGAGGAAATTGATCTCTTGTATGACCCTACCTCAAAAGTGGGTGTCATACGATCCCCTTGGCGCTAACGTACTTGAGGGATTACGCAGCACGCTGCTCTTCTGCTCCCTTCTCGCCGCGATAGTGTTTGAAACAACTTATAAAGGATTTCCAGCATACATCAAAACGAAATTGATCAGTTTCGAATACAAAGGTGATTCGCACGTACGAAATTTGTCGGAAACATGGCTTTTGCTGATAATCTTCTGCCAGTCTATTTTAGTAGGGCGTTATTGGGGTGAAGGTGACTTCAAGCTTCTGCGGAACATCCAAGGCTTTTGTATGAAGGTAGTATTTCGCAAAAGTGATCGGGTGCATTCACCCCAAAAGTTTTTCCTCTCCTAGGCATAGCCGAAATTTCAAATCTACTGGTTTGCAGGTGCTTCTTCGCTTTTTTTCAGCGCTGAATGCCTAGGCTTGTTGATCACCCTATGACAGTGTCAACATCATTTTCTACCCCTTGCAGTTACTAAACGACCTTGAAAGAATGCTGACTGAATCCCAAGCAAATACGCGGGATGCTATCTCGGCGAGGGGGGGGGCAGAAGAGCAGCGTGTTGCGTGGTCCCGCCCTCTAATACGTTAGCACCACCCCGTCTATTCATAATAAACGAAAAGAGAACGGAATAACAAGCTTCGGAGGGATGTAGTGTGGCTGGTTTTGCTCTGGCCGTGTCGCGTTTTGGTGTTGGAGCGCGTCATTACAATGGTCGGGCCTTACAGTTTTTTTCAAAAGCTCGTAACTTTCTTTAGAGGCAATATTTTGTAAAGCGATAAGAGCATTTCGTAGTGTCTCAGAAAAGCCCAATAGACTGATACTAAATTTGTCATAAATGTCTCTAACAAATCGTCGTTGAGGATTTTTTCCCTACAAGGAGGGCGCTACCGTTTGCGTGCAGCTTTTCTTCCTCTAGAAGAGTGTGACTTCATTCATACGCAGCTTCTAAAGAAGGGCTAAAAACTTTGGGAACTACGGAGCTCGCTATTTCTGATTTCTATTATGTTCCTGTTTTAGTATCAATTTTACCTGGAAACGATATAATTTGACAAGTGTTCTCACTAAATTGGGTCATCAAATTTACCGCTTCATTACTTTCCTTTTTACCCCTGTCCCATTCTCGAGTCGCAACAGCTTTGTTGGCTACTGACTCCTCCAACACGACCCCCCCCCCTCCCCAGCCCTTTTCGACGAACCCGTTGAGGATTCCTCAGCAGACGCTAGGCACTGAATTAGACACCTGTCGGCTGAGCTGAGTTCAGAGCGAAATTATTTTTAGTCTACACATTACTCGCTTCTTCTTTTTTGAGGACATAGCCTACAATTTTTAAAAATCACATCCTTTGTATCGAAAATTGCTGAGAGACCGGTAAGGGCGTTAAAACGGGAAGTTCATGAAATGACTCCACCTAACGGCAGTTGGCGTCTGTCGCCTCTCTCGTTCGTATGCGCCCTTAGGCCGCGTTCATAGCTTGCGTTCGTGAAGAAATGCAGAAATTCGGGAAATGCAGAAGTGCGAAATCTGCAGAAAAGCAATAGATACTTATCGACTTGCAGTAATGTCGAAACTGCAGAAGTGCGGAAAGTGCAGAAATGACGAAAAGCATTACATACGTATCGATCTTGAGAAATGCGAAATCTGCAGAAATGCCGAAAGTGCGGAAAATCGATACGTATGAATGGCTTTTCGTCATTTCTGCAGGTTCTGCACGTCTGCACATTCCGCACTTCTTCACTTTCGGCATTTCTACATTTCTTCAGAACGATACTTATGTAATGCTTTCCGTCATTTCTGCACTTTCCGCACTTCTGCAGTTTCGGCATTTCTGCATTTCTTCGAGTCGACAAGTATCTGCTGCTTTTCTGCAGGTTCCGCACTTCTGCATATCTTCACGCAAGCTGTGAACGCGGCCTTAGGTGTCTTGTCTGGTCTCGCCTCAAATCCAAGTGAATCTTCCCTTCATCCTCTCTATCCTGTCAGCGAGATGTTATTTGGGACGTTTCTGACGAGTTCATCTGTTTTCTTACTAAAGTTTAACTCAATTAGCACGTGCACTTTTGTTTCTCAACCCACCTATCTATACTGTACAATTATAAAACGTGTCCATAAGAAGAAACTACCAAGTCGAGCAACTCTGATTGTAAACAGTAATGATCACACTACCAGGCAGTTAGGCACTGACTCGGGGTGTTACAGCGGCAATCATTCACCCGCTTTATTACTGGCAGTCTGTTGTACGACAATGCAAATACAAATGGTGGTCGCAATACTTGTTTACAGCAGCGGGCTGCACGTGGCGGAGCGAGCAGAAACGGCCTCGACCATATGTGCCTGCCAACAAAAAAATGCACTTTTGCACAATGGGTCAAGACGTACGGGAATAGCTCACAGATGTCCTTGAGGAGTTCACTTCTAAGATGAGACCTCCATAAAGCTCTCTTGTCACGACCTAGCCTTGTTGGGACTCTGTTCACTGCGCTAAGGATATTGCAAGCTGAACACCCTCAGTGGAGTGAAAGTGACAGACCTGGAATGTGAACAATTACAGCCTCTTACCTTTCTTATGCACATCCCTCTCGACTTACAGTTAGTCAGACGTGATCCCTTTCTCTCAGTAGCAACGAGTGACTCCTACCCTTCACCGACGCTCTCAGCGAGTCAACTCTGACAGCGTGCACTGAGCATACTGTGCCCATGAGTGACAAGACAATCGTAATATGCCGCCCTGGTGGGCGTGGCAAGCGGCGACTCACCCGCGAGACGAGTTGTCCTGCCTAGCCATCTTGAGGGGAGACGGTCGTTTGGCGCGATCACATTACAATTGACTTGTTATGACAAGTAACGACTTGTTATGACGAGTAACATATTTCCACGATGTTCGACAACTCGTCCGAATTACTAGCTTGCGAGGTTCTCGTAACTGGCAGACTACAATGACGTGAGGGTTATCCGCGGTGTTCTACTTTTCATCCAAGGCGTCTCCCATTGATCAGACGGGGGAAAAAGTTGTGGCTTGAGGCTTTGAACGAGTTGCCCTCCCTAGGAGACGACTCGTCCGGCATGGTCGGACACGTTTCCGGCTCGTAGATCACGCCAAACGAGATACACCCGAAGTTGAGTGGGAAAGGGGCAGGAAAATCCAATATCGCCCATTCAGTCTTATCCAGGCTTGAATTTGTACAAGTTTCCGCTGCTTTACCGAAAAACCGATGCACATCGAGAATTCGCCGGCGCACAGGGCACAGCATTCGATGGGGATTTTGGTCGAGCCTGTACGACCCCCCCCCTTTTTTTGGGGTTCGGTACGACCCCCTTTTTTGCCGTTCGGTTTTTTCGCGCTAAATGAAACTATGAAACGCCCACTATGAAATTCTACTTGTATGAAGCCCCATACTAAATGGACGACTTGAAGTCATGACATAATAGAACAATACAGAGATGATTGCAAACAAAAAACGGTACAATCGTATTATGAGAAACTCGTATGATGAACTTCTTCGATGGCCGTTTTGAAACACACATGGTAATAATAACGATATATCGCGATTAAATTCAATGAGCATTCGTTAACCTGAGGTGGACTCCCTCTCTGGGAGCGGCCATCAGCACCACAGTGTTAACAACGTCTATTCCCAAGACTGAGGACGAGTAAAAGAGAAAGTTAGGCTTGTCTCACTACGTAACAGTTACACAAACCGCCGTAAAAATGCATTACCCCGATTATGTGGAGTACGGTAGCAGAAGCGCATGTAATTGCGGCTGTGACACGGAGATTATTCGGCAATTTTAGCCATGGAGCGAGAATTTCCAGCTGAGTTAGTGTCTTTAAAGGACCATAACTTCCTCAAAGCGGACCTGTGGGAAAGAGGAGACCGTATTCGTGTAAAGAAGGTTTCACTTCCTAAGAGTACTAAAACGTTTATGAACGTCGCAAAAATCACAGAGAAATCTGCCATTAGGGATTCTTGGGGAGTGGTTTCAACCGAACAGGTTGAATCAATTATCGTTTCTTTGTGTTCTATTGAATCAATATATTTTTTTCTGTAACTCAACATTTCACAAATCTGAGAATGGTTTCGAGTGTTTGAAGATTTTCTCTTTCTAAAAACCTCTGAAACTGTTTCTGAAGCTCTCGCGGATTCATGAGATCTCGCTATGGCGGATCTTGGAGGAACACCTCCAGCTGCGCGAAAAACCCGTTTCCTGTGTACCATTTTCAAGTGAGCGTGTTCGAATAGCCAGGAACGCATGTAGAACGTATCCTGTGGTGGAGCAGGAGCAGGAGATGGTTCTTTAGCGCCGATCACCGCTGACTTTGTATGCGCCGCGCACTGAGGGCCGCGCAGAGGTGATGGGATGGTGCAACTTGTGCGTAATGTCTGTTCACTGCGAGCAGATATGTCTATAGGGTACAGGGAGATCCATGGCGAGCCTGTGCACTTGTTTACAGTGTTTTCCGTTGCGTATGATGGAACATGTCCCTGTCAACGCTGCCAGATTCGTGCTCCGCCCAATCGCTGACTCCGATAAAGGAGACCAACTGCTGGAAAACGTCTGATATGAACGATATGGTAGTCCTGTCGCTTGTCGAGAAAAAAACAGGTTGGCTCAGCGCCAAGCGCGACCGCGGACACGCCATATCATTGGCAGCGAACCAGAGTTTGAGTTACTGTTTAGTCACCAACGGACCTACGAGATAATGTCGACTTATTAATATTTGCACTTATTTCGAATTAGTTTGATGAGAATGAAAGTTTTGTACTATTTTTTTGCAATTCCGAGTTCTCTACAAAGCAAGTTTCGTTGTACAGGACTCAGCACATTGACAATTTGCGCTGCTCGTTACTGGCTGCCGCACTCGCTACGACCCCCCCCCTCCTCCTGGCGGCCAAATACGACCCCCCTGTTGGGGATTCCCGAACCATCGCCGCATGATACGGCGTGCGCGGCAAAAGCGATAAACTAGGGGGAAACCGGCAAGAGAATCGTAAATTGCCGCTTCGTCGCGCGCGGCAATGGGCGCGTCGTTTGCTCAACTTGCACTACCCTTTCGATTGGAGCATCGGATTCCATGTAGCCAAGCACACTGTGGACATTCATGTATGTTTTTGGTCATACGTTGTCCATCTCGACTAATACCACCTGAAATCGCCGTCATTAGCGACGTCGCACGCGACGGTCACTGGCGCGGCGGATTACAATTCTCTTGCCACATACCCTAAATTACAAATGTCTTGTCCTCTCGTCCGTTAGTCCCAAGAACAGCATCTATTTGACTATTCATTAGTACAGAGTATATGGCACACATTTATTTATAAGCACATAGAAACACAGACAATCGTTCAAATGCGTTTGTAGAACCGCTTGCCAACAACTCCATTGGCTTCCATTTTCTGAAAAAAGCATTTAGTTTTGGTAGCAAACCTAACAGGTTGTTTATTAGTTCAGGCAATGTTTTGGATATTTACGAAACAATCATATATAGTAATTATACAGTACACAAGTCCCATTCCGTGAAGTCCCCACCTGTCCAGGAGTTTTTAGGGGCTTCATCGTGGGTGTCAAAGCAGAAGGGGAGAATCCCTTAGCTTAAGAACCTGCTAGTCATTCAGCACACCGGTTCCTTCCAGACGTTCATAGAGGTTCTGTGGGGAATTACTCGGCCTAGACCCTAGCGCAGCTGTGACAGCTCTTGCGCTCATTTCATGGAGAATATGAATGAGCTCTCAGATGCTTGAATTTCCACAACCTCACGGATATATTGAGCTCACTTACAAGAGGGAATCCTCTTCAACGTTTGATCGCCCGATTCGAAGCTAGTTCAAAACAAAGAAACAGAGCGAGCACCGAGGTGATTAGTTGCCGTTTACAGAGCCTTCTTGATGGGCTCTTTTTGTTGCCATCAAATTCGGCTGATGAATGATCAATAGTACTTTCGTGGAAAAAACATTCGTTAAAAAGCCACTGGGAGGATTAATTAGATTACAGTGAAGATTCTGAAGATTCTGAGGAGTGAAGAGGCTCTGGGAAGAAGTCGATAATGAGGAGGTGATATTCCCCCCCCCCTGAACATCACATCACGTCACCAAGATCCACCAAACACCGGGTAGCAGTCGGGATCGCTATCATGAGAGACAGCTGGAGCTATTACCCCTGAAGCACACCAACGACCAGAAAAACAAGCAAAAATAGATGGAAAGTCTCGGTTCTTCCACCTACACGAATGGTTTAGTGCCGTCGAATAGAACCTCAGGGGCATTAAAGGTGACGCTCCGAGGTGAATTCGGCCATGTGCGAGGTGACCATGTCCTGCTGCAGGATAAACCATTTTCGTCATTTGAAAGTAATGCCCAAATGGGGCTGCAGCGCAATGGGAGATGGTTGCCGTTTGGTCTCCTCCCCTCGTCCACAACGTGCAGCCTGTGCGATAATCCAAAATTCCGCGGGGAACTACATGAACGGCAAGCTGCCTGCTAAGTGTGAAGAACCACATCACCCTAACTGAACAAGAGAGGCGCAGACAATGAGCGCTATCGTCTTGGCTGGCAATGCGGCGTGTCAGGCGATGCGTGGTTTCCTTATAAGTGGAACCCCAAACTCCCCGCTACCACTACTATCCAGCCTCATTTTCGTGAACTTGGTGTAAAGAAACGAGCACACTTCTACAGCTTTGGATCCGCTTACTTCGCAAATGCTAAGGAGATCAGGACCTCAAGAGGTGAAGATCTACGAACATCTACGAACGGCTTTCTCGTCCAGCTTCCCGTTTCTAAGGAAGAATGAGTCTTTGGAGACACCCATTGAGGGGGGGTGTACGAGTCGGCCTGGTTTCCTCGGCGCCATGTATGCATGACGCGGTATTCGCAGTGAGAAGCACATCAGCACAGAAATTGCGCCAATACTATGACCCAACAGATACGTGCGCAAATTGCCTCAGCATCACTTCCATGATAGGTCTACAATCGTTTATGCCGCAGACGCTGGGACATGCCAGTCAGGGGGGGGGGTGCGGACGGGGCCAGCCCGTTCACAAGCAGCTGCTAAAGAGGGCAAGCGGAAACAACCGGTAAAAAAGGGGCGCGCCAGACGTAGCCATCGTGACACGCCCCAGCCACTGCAGCAGCAACCACTACATGCCCACCCCCATCCCTCTTCCAATATTGCTCGAAAGAATAAAAACTCACCACAAGAAGATATTCCTTTCCGTCCTTCGTAGTGAAAGAGTACTCGTATGTTTCATCCTTAGCTTCTCCCTCTTCGATGGGATGGTGTTTTTCGAACAGAACGTCTCCAACCAAATCGAATGTGATCTAAAAACAACTCATTACTCCAGTATATCATTGTGTTGCGTCTGTCCTACTCCAAAGCGCTGCTGCCGTCAGCTGCCACCCCATTAACCTTTTGCTCGAATCAATCCATAGCAAAATTGTAAACAATGAACAACTGCAAGATGTACCGAACAAACCTTATGCTTAGTGGAATCGAGTCCTTCACCGACAAATTCCTTTCCTAGTTCGATATTCTCATAATAAACATTCTTCTTTGAAGTTAAATTAGCATAGTCAAATTTGCCAGGTTTATCGCTCTTCTTGAATTCCTTTTTGAATGTAGCAAAAGTTACCAGTTTCCGTGTGAACCAGCCGTAACCTGAACCAAAGTAGAAAAGACGTGTAGCTCATAGGTAAACTGAGAAAGGATTCAAAAAATTCATCAGTAGTTGGTGTACCAGATCGCTGCCGACAAACAAGTGAGTACCTTTAGCTTCCAAGTATTCGTCAAAATTCTCCGAATGATCCAAATCATATTTGCCATAGAACTTTTCGGGTAATTCCTTCGCATTTGATGCGATAGGTGTAGCAACAACGAGTAATACAAAGAGGAAGAAGCCGTACATTACGGAGGATTAATACACAACTGAGATCCGCCCCACGCCCCGAGAAACAGCCATAAGACAGCAGATGGCGGGAAAATCATCATTTGATCGAGTGTTGATCGATCCCCGGGATAAGTCACGTGGGTGAGTTCTTGGATGAGGGCTTACCTGAAATAAACCCTTGGCAGTGACTTATACATTCGCGTACTTGTTCGTCGGATTAGAAGAGTGGCTAAAGTCCAGAAAGATCAGTTTACTTATTGGCCCTCTAAGAGATTGCAGATCAAAATCTTTGAGATTGACTGGATGGGCTCGTACTAAAACAAGGGAGGCGGTCAGGACAATCGTGATTTGCCGCTCCTCCTACGCGCAGCATTTTTGTAATTTGTGTTAGCCTGTTAAGGAGCACCAGATTTCGCGTAGACTACGACATCGCAGGCACTCGTTGCTATTTTTGGCTATACATCACCTATTATCCCAATCAGCGATGTAAAACATCGCTAATAGTGGGCGCGACGTCCTACGCGACACAGCGCTACGAATTAGAATCAGAGCACATCATCGTTGAGGGTTCCGCGGTAGTGTGAGGGGGGGGGGGGTGGGTGGGTCGTATTTGGTGGCTGGGGGAGAGAGGTCGTATTCAGTCTGAAATTTTTTTTATAGTTGATTTCTCTTGTTTCACGGAAACTACGGGACGAGGAGGAGGGGAGGGGTATTTGCCTTCTGAGAGAAGTTTGCTGCGTTTATATTTTGCGGCAGCGTAGCGTAGCGCAGCGCTTCCAGCGTACGCCAGCGTAGCGAGGGCGAGGGCTATAGGTATCGATCTAGCGCTACCAGTGTTTCACGAGCTTTTCACTAGCGTTTCGCTAGCGCTTGCAGCGGCAGGGTTAGAGAGTGTAGAAGAGTAGGAGAGTACAAAATACTCGCCTACTCTTCTATACTGTCCAGCGTAACATTTTGTACCTCTCTAGCCCCGCTGCAAACGCTAGCGAAACGCTAGTGAGACGCTTGAAGCGCTGCGCTACGCTACGCTGCCGCAAAGTGTAAACACAGCCTTAGGGGGAATTGGTCCCGGTTGATGGCCCTTCGCGGCTTTTGCTGTTTCACATGTGCTATAACCTCTCCTCCCCCCCCCCCCCGCCAAAGGGGGGGGAGGGGGTGGGGGGGGGTTGTAGGACTTCATCCAAAATCCGCAACCAATGATGTGCCTGATTAGGATTACCTTGTCACATACTCCACAAGAGAACCTTGAAGCTGTACGCTTACTTGAAGTACGAGTCTACCCCATGGTGTGATGATCAGGTTCGCAGCTGTAAAAGTGTGCCGTTCTTGCTCGGGAGCGCATGGAAATGAAGTTGAAGAGTTATAGGCGCTATTATAGTTGAGGGGTGTAGGGGAGAATTTGATCACCAGAGTCGTCAAAAGATGGTTCCGACATAGTTTTCACCAACGAACCTTAATCAGAGGAAGGTACCTTAATCAGGGAGGCGCTGGCGGATGGTCCCATAAAGAGTCAAATGTAGCAACCATTTCATTCACTTCCCCTTCTGAACATAAGACAGACCAGTTTGACAAATGCGCACTATTACACTTCTTATCCCTGACACATAGTGGGCGTGGCATTGTTACAAAAGGCTTAGCTGCCTAACGTTCAATCCAGGTACGCAGCCTCGCCTACCGCAAATCGGGCATTTTGACTGTATAAGCATGGTACATTACCTGTCACATAGTCGAGCTAGCTGATGGGAAATCATGTCTTGTGGGTGCTGACCAAACCTTCCTTTTGCCCGTTTTCTTGTTCAGTTGGGCCATGAGAAAGCCTCTACAACTCACTTGCAAATTTCAAGAAGCATTCCATATTTGCCGCTGATGTCTCTTACAGTTTCAGGCAGCCTCGCCGACGAAGCCACCTACCTCTTCGTGTATTCTGCCCCTGAAAAGTCCTGCATCCAGCTGCTTGTGCTTTGAACGATTGTTTATGCTATCGGTAAGAAATACTCGATATCCCCGCCAGCGCACTGCGTTCTCCATCTCTCACAAAAAAGTGGCCGTTTACCTGCGAGGTGGATCCGTGCCACGTGTGGGGAGCGGGCCTACGGCTGTCGAAGCGTGCAAGTCCGTCATTCGAAATGGTGCGGAAATGCGGAGGGAGCGTAGTGATCGGTGTGTGACATTAGGTTCCACATGGCGTCACAAACGTGCAGCATCTGCGTCGATGCCGAGGTCCGACGGCAAACATCGTGGGAGGCAAGTTGTCTATATCGTGGTTGAGCGTAGCTAGCAATAGCTCCTTGATCAAGCGAGTAAAGTGTAGAAAAGAAGCGCGACTGGAGTGACATGAGGCATAGGTGGTAGTGCGGTGCGTGTGCAGGCAGAGCTCCAAATGGCATCCAGCTCTCTGTACCCTCCCAGCCTTATTTCCGCATACTTTCGAGTGACGATAATGGCGCTCTTCTACAGCTGCCGACCCGTCCACCTGCTACATTGCAAGGATCAGGATCATCGGAGCTGACATGCAGCGTATCTTTGAGGAGGTGGAACAGGCAAAAACCGGAGGCGGCTGTCAGGAGCATAGGGAATAGGATACTGTGATTCAGCCATTCTTTTCAATGTTTTGGTACGTTTCCTCAGCATTACGAGGACTCGCATTACAATGAGGGAAGCGCACAAATGCTCGTCCCTCCCTTTTCTTCAACAGCTTCCACAAGTCTTTGGTGCAGAGCAGCCTAAATGGTAGCGCTGACTAGCAGCAGAGGATGACCATTCTTAGGTTCATGTCCGACTTGGCTTGCTTAGGTGTGCTTAGTTGGGTCTCTCCACGAGCGGGCGCCGAGGAACTAATCGGCAAGGGCTAATGGCGTTTATACTCCAGCAATTTCGGCACCGAGCTCATTTTCAAATTGCTTAAATCACCAAACCCGCTGAACATGTACACAAGGGTTATTTGCCGTCGAGATTACAATTATGACACTCATTCTTGGCGCTGGCGCCAAGGGATGACACTACGATTACCTATTGGGCTCAGCCTTAGCGGAGCGCAGATAATCGTAGTGTCATCCATTAGCGTCAGTGGCAAGAGTGAGTGTTATAATTGTAATAAGGATGTTAAACTACCCCTAAATACAGGTTTTTAGCGGATTTGCTGAGTTAGACAATTTGAAAATGAGCTCGGTGGCGAAATTGCTGGAGTCCAAACGGCACTAGCCATCGGCAAGGGCATGGGCTGCATGCCTACTGTGGTCGCAGAGAAAAGTAGCGAAAAGGAAGAAAAACCAATGCCTGCTGCAATCTTAAGGCAGTGAGCTTTCTGGCATTTGGCCGATGAATAATTAAAAACAGTGGGACAAAGGGAAAGGGGAGAAATAACGTGTGATGACTGATCGTGGGTAATAGCATCATAAGGCTGCGTTCATACTTTGGCAGCGTTCACGCGTCTACCAGTGGGCGCTGTTTATTGACGGGGGGGGGGAGGGCATTCTGCTTTTCATGGATTTGCCAACCCATCTAGGTACCATTTTTTCGCGTTGACACTTTTTAGGATGGTGGCTAGACGATCTTGCTCCAGCTTCAAAAGTGTTCACAAGTTTTACCAGAGTGAGTTTGTAAACCGGTACCAGGGAAGCAATTACAATACAAAATACACCCCCCCCCCGTCGATAAACAGCGCCCTACCAGCGTCCACCAGCGACCAGTAGCGTTCCGATGTTCCGGCAGCGTCAGCGACTAGGAAAGTGTAGATATCGATCTAGCGTGTACCAGCGTTTGCCATCGTCCATCAGCGTCTGTCAGGACTCGGGCGCTAGGGAAGTATATGTGTCAAAACTGACCAGGATTGGGTCGGCTGTTTCTAGTCTCAGTCTGCTGGCAACAGGTATATTCCTCAGCAATCGGGAGTAGAGAGTATGGTGAACAACACCATACCGAACATTAAATTGCATAACCCTGCGCTTTAGCAGTTGTGCGGTGCAGCTGAACAGCCGCAATTTCACGACGCCTAATCCGGCAGTTTGCTACCCTCCTGCTTCCCCACACTCCCTACGCCCGGTGGCTGGTGAGCGCTGGTAGACGCTGGCAGACGGTGGATCGTTATCTATACTTTACTAGTCGCTGACGCTGCCGTACGTTTGGAACGCAAATGGCTGCTGTTGGGCGCTGCCACAGAGTTTGAAGCAGCCTTACCACACTTGTTCGTTCATTACACATTACGACCAACAGATCCTTCACGCGCACCTGATTTCCAGTTTCCTGGGTTACATTTGCCTTACCAAGGACCTAAATTACTGCAATCTTTAGGCAGATTCTCTGGCTAACTAATGAGCGGTAGAACAGCAGAAGTTCGAATTCTTCCCGGCATAGTAATCGGCACCAGCAACAAAAGTAAAGGAAATGCTGTGGTATTATTCGAGAACCTCTGATATGTGACGAGACAATCGTAATCCGCCGCGCTGTTGGGCGTGGACATCGATCTCGCTTGCCATACGGCGATTGGATACTATGCAGCCGAATGTCGACGCTCGAATATCCATGCTCATGATCCCTGCAACCGATGGGGCGTGTGACCCTGCGCATATCGGAACGCAGCCAGGACGCCCTTATTGCAACAATGGTGCCATTCTGAGTCCAATAGGCAGCGTTCATACTTCGCCACAGCAGCGGCGATCGCGGCGACTTCGGCGATCGCCGCGATCGTCGGTACATGGCAGAGCCGCGCCCCGACGCTACTACTTGGGCCGCTCCGGAGGCTTTTGGGGAGGAGCAATCAATTTCATGCTTTTTTTTTCATTATGCAATTTTCTTTGGTGCTGAAGCTTGGTTTGACCAAAGAAAGGTGAACCCTACTTAAAAGCTTTTGTTTTCTATTTTCTTTCTTGATTCAGGATAGAAATGACCAAAATCTTGAGAGCTTCATTTAGGGTAGGTTTTTATTGTTTTTTCATTCGTCGAGCTTATACATGAGGTTATAAAGTTTTCACCTGTTGATGTTGCGTAAAATAATTAGTGTTTTGGTTCCTGGGTCAGTTTCTTATTTCTTCGTTGTTTGAATTCCACTTGTAAACTATAAACGTTTTGGAATTTGAAACAGTTTAGACGATTGGAACTTTCAAAACGCTTGTATAAATTGAAACAATAAAAGCAAAAGAAACAAAAAGAAGCCCACCCAAGAAATGGAGATGGCTTTATCCCGACCTAAAAAGAAAGTGAAACCTTCTTACCTTATATTCCAGATCCGCTTATGTATAGAAAGTCATAAGTTATCAGTTAGTGGCCATTACTGAGAGAAAAGAAGGTCTCACAAGTCGGATTCCCTTATTTATCAAGCGAGCGGTCCATAATAGCGTTGGGCCGCCGCGCTCTGCCACGTACCGACGATCGCGGCGATCTCCGAGGTCGCCGCGATCGCCGCTGCTGTCGCGAAGTATGAATGCAGCCTTATAATTGGTGGGAAATCTGCCCTGACTGCTATCCAGGCTATGCCCTCGTCTTACAAATGAGCAATCGTTGGGATTATGACACTGCTCTCTCTCTCTCTCTCGCTCTCTCTCCTCTCTCTCTCTCTCTCTCTCTCTCTCTCTCTCTCTCTCTCTCTCTCTCCTCCCTCTCTCTCATCTTCTTAGTAGAGCATCTGAACAAGAAAGACGACTTGTAAGTCAGGAAGATCAGTTCCTAACCCCCTTGTGGAACTGTTCCTAGAACCGCCGCGCTCATTGTCGCACGTTGCATCGCGCGGACGCCACGTCAAGTTGCAGTTGTGCTGACCGCCTCCCAAGGACCCCCAAAGCGTTTGGCAACTGTAAAAGTGTGGGTTGATGAATTTGCGCCCTTCTACCGTCGATACCTTTCCAGTCGAGCTGACGGTTTGACAGAGAGGGTAGTAAACTTGGCAACACTCCAATAGAACATAAGTACATTTACAATGGACTGTTGTTTATATTTATGCTGATTCGTGCAAAATGCATACACTTAAAAGAAGAATAAATACTCAAACAAACACACGAACAAACATCTCGCACTTTACCAGTACACAGTAAAGAAGAAAAGCCATTCACATGAAAAGAGCAAAGAGCCATTCACATGAAACGAGCATTTTGCGTACGAAAAGGACACACTATGATAAGCGCGTAATGACTAAAGATGTGAACAACGCTATTCATTCAAAGCGCAAAACATCATAACATCCTTTAAAAACAAGTAAAAATGAGGATGAAGAGGAGTCACAGGCGTAATACCTACAATTTACTTGCTGCATCCTTATCAAGAAAAAAGCGAATTTTCTTGCTGAATGGCCGCACAAAGGAGGCGGGCACATGCTGGACTTCAGAATCAAGGACACTCTAAAATTACCTCTTGGCATGCACGAAGTAGACCGCCTTGATAGTGAGCTATTGCTAAAAAATTTACCTTGACCATCGAAGCCTTCTCTTCTCCAGTGATAATGAACGCAACATTTTTGGCAGCATTAAGAACAGGAAGGGTGAGAGAAACTCGTTGAGACGGTGGTTTGGGTGAGTCATTGATGGCAATCACCCATGTTAACAGGTCATTCTGCAAAAAGAAACATTTAAATCATGTTCAGAATTACTATATGCTCTGCATAGATAAAAGGTGCTCCTGTACAGGGCAAACCAGACTGAAACTTGAAGACACGCATAAAATGTTTCACTTTGGTCTCTGATTTGTTTTGTGCTAGGGGTCACTCACTGGAAGACGATCTTCAGGACCACGCGACGTCGCATGCGCGTTGCGTGCGCGCAACCACCGCGCAATTGCAATGGAGCGTACGCTCGCGGTAAACTTACTGCGTTATTAAATTAGATGGTGTTCGCCCCAATTTTGAGCGATTCTCTTCACTCGAGCAGGACCACGATTGCCAAGACTAACAATTATGGCGCCGAGAAACCTGCATGAATTCTGCTCGCGAGTCAACTTCTTGCCTGCTGATCCTCAAAGACATTTTCCGTGATCGTGTGTTACGGGAAGCAGGTGTTCAATCATTAACTAGTAGCCCATAACTAACTCCCAAATACAGAAAGGAAAAACCTTGAGGAGCACTCTGAACAGAAACTCCCCCGCCCCCTTCAGCAATGGGCACAATGGACGAGTTTGTCGGACGTCGGCAAGCTCAATCAGTAGAATTCGACGTGTTACCATTTCCTGGCAAGGGCACAGGGAATCACCCTACGACGCTCCAGGCAACGCTATGTACACACGCAATTCCGCTTATACGCCACTGTATTGCAGAGAGAAAGTAATCGTGGTAGCAATGGTTGCAATAATCACGCGTCTCTAGCTCCTTTATTTCGCCGTTCCGAGTAACGAAAGTGGTACATTGTCTGCGGATGCGAACAACGATGTCGAATGCACGGAGATATTTCGCGAACCACTTGGTCGCGGGAACTGTCTTTAATCATTTGACTGTCACAACGCTTTCTGGACAGCATACTCTCAGAAACTGTACTTATTCAAGTATGTTGAGATAGGACGGATTGTCATGTTGAAAAAAATGCAGCGAAATTTCACTGTCGCGATTACCAAATCATCGCGAGCGCGTCCATCGTAAGCATACGATATTCGCAGTCATCGCGCGCGACGCCGCGTGGTCCAACCGTCACATACCCCAGAGTCATTACCTAGCAAGGATTATAGCACAAAGCCCAAGGCTCCATTGGTTACAAATGGTTCACGCTTGAAATATCTTCAGTAAGATGGAATTTTAGTTAAGGTGAAGGAAAAAATGGAGAAGCGATCACTATTTTCCAACATGACAACTATGAACATGAACTTCTAGTCGACCAAATTCAATCACAAAGGCTGTCTAAAGGTACTATATTGTAAAAGACCGCATGCGCTATAACCATTAAGATTTGAATGGTACTGAAAGACTTACCTTTTGAAGGAGTCTGTGATTAGGAAAAAGACTACAAGTATGACCATCTGGCCCCATTCCAAGAAATAGTATATCAAATCTTGGTAAACGTCCTATTTGCTCTGGGCATAATGTTGTACGAAGTGTAGTCTCGTATTGTAATGCAGTTTTCGATGCTAAAATTATCTTGTAATTCAATTTAGATAAGGCAAAATGTGAACATAACAAACCAGTATCCGCAATCTCGATGGGTACTATATATTGATGACATTCAGGTGGAAGATTGGCTAGATATTGACCATAATTGCTTTCTGGATCCGTAATAGGAACAATTCGCTCGTCCACCTGAACAATGAAAAATCAATAAAACGAAAGGACCCAATTAAAAGAGTAGCCCTCAAGCTTGAAACTGTACGAGTAGATGAAAAATCTGACGTGCGCTCTTTTATATTGACTTTTCAGATGTTAAAGACAGACTCCGCCACTGTGTAGCGTGGATAACGGCGTTTGGTAACAAACCCATAGTCGCTAAAGGACTCTCAGGAGAAAGAAAAAAGAAAAAAAAAATTGTGGAGACTGATCAGGATTTGTTCAGCTTCTCTGGACGAGTTTTCCTAGACCTTCTGGTTTCCCCAGCAAAAGTGATGTCCTGGCACTTCCAGCTCACTAATGGTTTCTCTTCGTCATCCAGTACTAATACCATCTAACAACGGAAAAAAAGGGAAAACGTGGTTTGAAACCTGAACTTGTGACAAAAAAAAGCCTTTAAAGGCAGTTGGAACGATGAGTCTCCCAAGACGAGTAGGATGAACGACCCAAACGCCCGCCCGCCCCTAAATGGACGTTCCTGACGCTCTAATTGATCATTTTCTAAGCAAATTATGAAGTGAAGGTATTGGTATAAAGCGGCCGTGATGCTGCATGGATATGAGTACATATATGCAGCCGTACCTTCGGTAGCGGTTATTGGCAAGATGCTTACAGGAAACTCGTCCAAAATTGATTTCTAACACTTTGAAAACAGCTCTTTCTTCGCAGGATTTTGACCGTTCCACTCCGTTCTTTCGCCATTTCCCCACTATATAGCGCTCTACTAGCATTTTAGGCCGAGCACCAAATCGTCGTGCCAACTGCCTTCAAGTTTCGGTGGATGGGACAACTGAACAGAAGTCAGAAATGCCATTTATGAGGGCTATAGCACCTTCGTTACTTACTGCGAAGCCGTGAAAGCGGGATAATCTGAAGACTAGGGGTCGAACTACCTCTACAACGAAGGACACCTATAAATTACTTGAGCGCGAATTCTGGGGCGGAGCATGCTTAAACCTAATGCTTATATCCATGTTCATTCAAAGCACTCTTTTTTCCGTGGTTTCTCATTTATTTACTTCTACGTGCTCATTTATGTAAGCTGACACACTGAAATTGCGAAATACTAAATATGATGCTGTAAGGTTGAGTTTTACAGTAAAGAATACGAATGTTACTTGAATATGTCTCAAAAATTTGTTAAAATGTTTAGGTACGTTTGTCCTTGTAACCACACTTACCGCTGATAGAAAACGCAAGGTTACTGTAATGATCATGAACAACATGTGAAAAAACGAAAGCCAAAAAGGCATTCAAAGCAAAATTAATAATGTAACAGAAAGTAAAGTACATAACACTTAGAAGTGGACAATTTCTGAACGAAATATCTATAATTTCAAAAATACACTGCGTCCCAAAAGTATACAGCCACCCATAAATCTCACAATATCCCTCCCTACACAACCTTTTCAAAAAAAGCCTCTAGGTATAAAATGTGGCAATACCAGTACCAATTTGCATGCCAACTCCGAGAACTGACTTTCCTCAGCAACTTCAACTTTCTTTATTTTTTGAAAATTTCTCACTATGACAATGTCCCACAAGTATACAGCCACCGCATATTTTCCCATTGCGTCTCATTTTTTTCGGGTAAACTTTCTCATCATCTCTACCTTTGACCTTTTCCAGGTTATGGCAAGAGGGCTTTCACTGTCTGACTTCGAAAAGGGGCAGATTACCGCAAAGAAGGCTCAAGGACTGTCGAATCGTCAAATCGCAAGAGAGTTGGGCCGCAGTCATTATGTTATCGATCAGTTTGTCAGGGATCCCGCAGGATATGGAGTCAGGAAGAGTTCTGGGCGTCCTCCTTTGCTGTTCTGAACGAGATAAACGTCGTATCCGAAAGAAGCGTCCAACTCCACGATGTCATGCAGGGAAATAAAGTCATCGCTAAATCTCAATGTCTCGAAAAATACTGTTTGGCGTGTCTTGAAGAAGTCAGAGTTCATCACAGAGAGAAAATGAGGAAGGCACCGTTCTGACAGACCGCCATCGCGAAACCCGACTCGCTTTTGCTAGAAGATGCTGCCGAATCGACTGGAGCAAGGTTAGCTTTGGTGCTGCGCGCTGCCCCCTGCGTGTCTTTTCAGTTTTTTTTTGCTCCAGGTCGTGTTTTCCGATGAGAAGAAGTTCAACTGCGACGGCCCAGATGGAAATGCATTCTACTGGCACGATCTCAGGAAAGTAAGCTCAATTTTTCGAGGCGGAACTTTAGAGGGGGTGGTGTCATGGTCTGGGCTGCGATCGCATCAAAGGGACATTTGAAGCTGTGCTTCGTATCGAAGAAAATGAACTCTTCTGACTACGTAGAGGTAATGCGACGAGGTCTGTTATTTTCTGGCAAAGGATACGGCAATGAAAGTCCTGTATTCGTGCAAGAAAATGCACCAATCCATGTTAGCCGGAGCACTTAGCCGTCATCAGATAACTCTTTTTGCCATGGCCGCGAATAGCCCAGACCTAAACCTATCCGAGAATGCTTGGGGCTTCATGGTACGCAGGATATACGCGCCACAATGAGCGATTCGAAAATGTTAGAGTGAGCTCAAGGAGGTTATCATTGATGCATGGCACATGTCGACAAAACACTTATAGACCCACCTCTGCTCGAGCATGGACGACCGCCATTTTCGAACTTATTCGAAAGAATGGGCTGCAAATAGATTATTGAAACGACGATTCATTGAATTTGTTGTACTTTTCTTGTTTTCTGAACGATTCGTTTAGTGCTGTATACTTGTGGGACATTGTCATAGTGAGAAATTTTCAAAAAATAAAGAAAGTTGAAGTTGCTGTGGAAAGTCAGTTCTCGGAGTTAGCATGCAAATTGGTACTGGTAAATACCACATTTTATACCTAGAGGCTTTTTTTGAAAACGTCGTGTAGGGAGGGATATAATGAGATTTATGGGTGGCTGTATACTTTTGGGACGCACTGTAGTGTTCCTTTCGAACTTTCAAGATACAAATCGATGGCGTTAAAATGTCGAAGGAAAAGTGAATTTGACTGACACAAAATCAGTATCTAAAACAGCTTAAAACATCGAGTGGCGTAATAACAAGTACGTTATAGCTACTTTATGAATACCTAGAGACAATAATGTTGTGAATGTAAATGAAGTAGGTTATTCGATTATGGTACAACTAGTTTTAAAACATCCTTGAACAGTTTGTAAACCTATTCAATAGCAATTCTGGAATAAACTGATTTATACTATTACTCATTTACTTTGCCGTTTCGGCCTTTTATTCTCCGTTTCGGTCTTTATTCTGTTTCCTTAGTCTAACCCAGATGGTATTCGGGGAAACTGTTAGCCTAAATGGTACTTGGTTAAACTGTCGGCCTAAAATAAACTGTTCTAGCCACATTCAAGGCCCGGAAAATGCAAACTGTAATTAGGTTTCTGCTAATTTCGGGAAGAAGAACATTATGCAGTCTATAAAAGGTGCTGTTTCGAATTGAGGTTTCTTCACTCTAAAACGGGCAATATAATATTTGAACTGATACTTTCAACGATGGAGGTGCAAGGAACAAAACATCGAAATGAGAAAAGGATGAGCTAGCACTCCGAATGAAACTGTTTTGTAAATGTAAAAGCAAAGCTATTCAAAGAATAAAATAAAATCTAACCTATCAGGGGACACGGAATGAATGGACTCTCGGATAAAGAATTGAGGAACCGAATCCCTTCGTAACTACGCCTGTCACTGCTTCATGCGTACACTCGAAATACCTGAGATGTGGTAGGCGTGGCTGCGTACTTCAATTAAACGTGGCGGTGGCCGTGCTTTTAGTGTGATAACCCGTTTTCACACAATTGTTGTCGTGTCTCTGTCCAACCCAAAACAAAATGACAGTTGTTTTTAATGGGAATATTCCACGAGTGATCCATTCTATGCCCTGATCGAATGCCACGCCTACTCCGTCACAGAGAAAGAGTGTAGTAACAGTCGAAGGATTCAAGACGTCAAAAGACCACCATGAAATGGATCCCATGACCAAGCATTTTTGGAATTCAGCTAAATTATAAGAGACCTCAAATACGTACCATAAATAATCGAATTCTTTTCCATTCGAGATTCTCAATACACTTCAAAACGTCACAAATTAATTTTGGCATGGAACCACCTGAATAAAGAACTGATTGAATATTTCAAATAATGAAGGACAACGAATAAAGATCCCATATAAAAAAGTTTCCCACAACGGGTTACAAATAAACAGTGACTATTCAGTAATTCCTTACTCCTTATTACTTACTCTTCAGTAATGACTACATAAATTTAAATTCATACCAGAGACGCCTATTGAAATGAGTCCATTATATTTTATAAGATGCGCAAGAGTTTCTAATAGATATTCCTTGATATTCTCAACCATTTCCTCTCGTGTTTGCGCAATAATAGTCTGAGGACGTTCCTTCACGACAGTCATTATGTATGAAGCAAGAAGGATGACGGCAAGCACCTCCTACAAATATGTAACCAATATTACTCCTTAAACTGTAGTATAAGTAGTGAGAGAAGCGGCAACGATGGCATGAAACCAGAATGGAAAAACTTTTCAACAAACACCAAACATTTATTTAACGAAAACAGAAACAAAAGTCGATCAAACAACGAGATCCAACCAGAAAGGAGAGCATCAAAGAGTTTCCATACAACCACTGCGAAGAATCTTTCTAAAGAGATTGTGTCCAATAAAAATGTAGGCAAGTGCTTTAGAGATTGAATAATCATTGAATAAATAAAAATAGATCATCTAGAGGAAGCAGTGAACGCACCACACATTTCAGGAGTCAAATACAGACTAGTTCGCTGCAAACGACGGGGCGTGTCCACGCGGCCGCGTTTGGTACGCCGCTAATCCATTCTCCACTAGTTGTTTAAGCGGGTAAGTTACACCAACTGGTGACAACGACTTATAAGAGCGATATAATACAGTCCTGCTGCTTTCGAAATGAAAAAAAAATTGGAAAAAGGGTCGCTGCAGCGCTAAACGCAGCCACGCGGACCCCATCATTCGCAGAGAACCAGACTATGAAGACTGTTGCCCATCATCCACAAACTTCACATATACCTTCAGAAAATCTTAACAGAAGTTATGCATGCTCGATTCTCAACATCACAGCACAAAATAACCAGAAAACACAATTTTTAACATATTTCCTTCTAGGTTTCTCACATCCAAACAAGTTTTCAAAGCCTACCCATCCATTTTCCTCTACCACTTTTTCACTAAAACTGAGCAAATAACCTGCCTAACGTGAATATTAAACAAGGGTCTACACAGCTCGTCGTTTTCTGGCAGCTTCTTCTCGATCTTTCTCCAGCGCACGACGCTTCTCTTCGGCCTTCATCATATCCACAATTCTCGGCACCAATACAGCAGAAATCTCTGGATGTGCCAACTCTTTCACCTAAAACGGGGAACCTTAATTGAATGTTATTAACTGACTAGTAATTACACTTCATTGTAGAAAAGAAAAAATAAGGAGCGTAAAGTTGGTTATGTGCTCACACTTGCGTTTCGGGACCTGTTGCACCAACTCCGGACCTTAGATGCGCGCCAATTGGGTGGAGATTTTTGCTTATCAGGGGGGAAGAACTGGGTAAACAAAGTCCCATGTGCGGAGAAGTTCAAATACCTTGGATGCATTGCGCCGAAATGGCCTAGCGCACTGAAATAGCACCTCGCATCGTTCTCTCATCATCTAGAATCCTGGCAACTTTGGTCACCTAAACAGACAGGAGGCCCCTATAGACACCCGCTAGGTGGTCATAAGGCTTTTTTGCACAATGTTAGCGACTGAGGTATTATGTAGATATGCAGTCACACCCTACTGCATTTTATTTATTACTGAGAAACGCTCTTAATCGAACCACTACTGAAAAATCGCTTCTGTCACCGTTTCCATAGAACGTTCCTGAGTGAGGTTACCTTTTTCAACGGAGGGGATAATTTAGGGGTATAATTGCTAATGCGCTCGAATCTCAACGTGCGACGCTACTGCAGCAAGTGCGATTGAATTGTACTTGCACCACAAGCTCCTATTTCATCAGGGCGGAGGAGGGTTAACGGTGACCGGAGACAAGCTGACGATTCTTTCTACTGGTGCTAATGGAGTGCAAAACCTCGTGGCATCACAATGCGCAAAGACATCCTAACTCCCCCTCCCCCAATTCGGAAATCACACGCAAAAAAAGTGTCACTGCGGTAGGTGTACGCAACTGCGAACGTTCCCAGACAATCAACAATATAGGATCATTAAAATTTCTCATGAGAAATTGAAGACCTCGCGGTGCTCAATTAAGGACCATCTAGATGCACTCCGTATCCCACTATGAGAGGTGTCGCAATTGCGATTTCAGCGGAATGCGTGAGAATTTCTTGAGAAACGGTCCTGGGAAGGGGATAATTTAGGGGTATAATTGCTAATGCGCTCGAATCTCAACATGCAACGCTACTGCAGCAGGTGCGATTAAATTGTACTGCTGCTCCTTCCTAGTTGTGCTCGACTTCGTCAGACTTCGGTTAGTTAGTTCAGTGGCAATAGCTTTAATACAAACAGCAAATTTTTCCGTTGAGGGGAAACTACCATTTCTTCAAAGCACTACGCTGCACTAAGTACGCAATTACGACCCATCTGCCTCCTGGATACCGATGCAGAGATGGGAAGATTTATGATATGTGCCATACCTACCTGATATACCAATGACGCGCCATAGGCGGACATAATTGAGACATCATAGATGGAAATAAGGTTTTTGATAAGGATTCGAACACAGGCTGCAATCCTCACCAAAGCTGTACGTTTGGCTAGTGGGAGCATCTGAGAAGAAAAAAAACATGAAAGCATCATTTTCATCATAAACATAAGACAAACATTAAAACCTATGGGATAACATACCGTAGTGCAATCTGTGTCATAACCACCGTCAGGATCGTTGTTGAGAGAAGGAGAGATCCATATTATACCATTACATCCAATTATTACACCAATTCCATGTATTTCATGCATGTATTCCTTCTGAGGCTTTACCAAACTTGGAGGGGCCTAAATAAAAAAGTAGCAACATACAAAACAAATATTGGAGGGAGACGGACAAGACAATCGTAACGTGCAGCGTCGCCGCGAGCAGCATATCGTGCGGCCACATGCGGCAAATTCCCAAATTATAGCAATGATTACTCATATGAATTCTGGCAAAGGAAGTCTTTATGATGGGTTTCGTCGAACCTTCGAACCTTCCCTTCTCTGATTACATATGTTGGAACGGCAAAGCATGACTACACGTCTGTCGCGTGGCATCGCTCGCACGCCCACCATGGCGGCGAGTTACGATTGTCTTGACATACTCATGAAATGCAGAACCGATCACTTACCTTTATCATCACACCTTGACCAAGTTTACCATATTTCAAATTCCTTGTATGAAGCTGAACTTGACCCCGCATCCGTATCTGCTGAACTTCTGCACTCACCATGTCACCTACTACCATGTGCTTCGCCATAGCGACTTCATCCTACATTGAAATATACAGAGAAAAGGTACTGATCTATTGACAAGGCTCTGCCCAAGCACTTACTTCTAGGCCTTTGCGACGTAGTTCTCCACCAGGAAGGTTGACATTGTTCAGATGCAAGATTGCCGCCATTCTATAGTTTACATCCACCTGAATAAGCCTAGCAAAGGGGAGAAGACTGGCAAGAAATTTGTGAATCAATGACCTTCCATCGAGCTTTCTGGATGCTTGCAATACGACCAACTACAACATCTCCTATTTTAGGCACGTACCTTCAAATCAACAAATTACAGAGAATATATTCAAAAGAACAGAAAATCAATTTGAAAAATGAAAAAAACGAACTTCGACTTGTAAGGCTCCACCAGAAACAGCCGACTATACTGCACTTTGAAACCAGACACACTAGCCGAAAGCTTGTCACCGATAGGAATGGTGCCGTGGCCACTGAAATCCATATATCCATACCAACTCAGTGCTTAGTGTAATCAGCGCTATTAGCAGGATACAGCATGAGAAAAGAAATACGACCCCCCCCCCCGCCTTATCCTCACAAACCTCATCCGCAGCGCAGCTCCAACGTGGCGTCGGGGTGAACGGTTTCACTTGTGCCAGTGTGGAGGGTACCAGGTTAGATCCCGAAAAGCTACGCCGTCAATTTAAAATCAGTAACGGATGTGGACCTCATTCTCTTGAACCGGAGGGAACCACAGGCAGGTGGAGGGTGTTGGTTGGGAGCGCTCAGGAGAAGCTGTCAGAGTTTCAGGGCCAACAGCATAAGAATACCACGAGTTAATGCAGAAATGGAATCTACACTAGTGATTTCAGAGAGAATATCAGGTCTCTCTGAAATTTCTCGGATACTTTACATTTAATGCTATATAATTCCTCAAAAAAAATTTGACGCATAACTTGCTATATACCGCAGACATCCTTTATTTCGATGGCTGCCACTTAAATTTTTTTTCCAGAACCTCATTTCTTTTCAAAAGCATCATTTTTCATGTGAATCGCGTAGGACTGCCCGAACGACGACCTGCACGGTCAACTTATTAAGCGATGAGCAGGTCACCCGCTCTAATCCCATGGCACACCATCAATGCAGTCTCCAGTTGAAAGCAGGCTCTTTCGATTCATACCTTGGCTGTTCCACGACATTTGATTCTGACCGACGCTGCGTTATTAAAAGGATTTCTGGCAGCCGTTTTTTTGGCAGTGCACCTGCAGAGTGGCAGATCGGTACTTAGGCAGTGCATCTGCACAGTGGCAAATCGGTACTTAACATCCACTGATCTAGGGAATTCGGGATAACTAGAGATTCGATTCGGCATAGGATGAGTCCGCACAGTTCCCAGGCAAGACATACATCGCCATGTTCCTCTAGATTTCTCATAGCACATCCGGTGGACCACCACCCCACATATTCAGTGGCCGGGAGAATAGGGTGGCATACACTCACCCAATTCTCCTGGCCACCGATATGTGGAGTACTCATTGCGCCAACAAAAAGTACCGGCCCAGTCGCAATGATCCGGAAATCCCCACACGAAAACCCAACAGTCAAAAAACTGATCTTTTAAGTTGTTAGTGGAGTACAATAGCGGTTTATAGGAAACCCCTACAAACTAGTACCATAGAGAATGCGTCATCCTTCTGATAACAGCTTGGTCGCATTTTAGACAACCTAGAAGTAAAACTAGACTTCCACTGCTTTTCCTGTTGGTTCCCAATACAACATCTCGTTAGAAGCCTTGGGAAAATAGAGAACTTCCTACTGAACTAATCTTCCACTTTCAGCATACAACCCTAACCTCGCACAGATTCTACCAGTCGACAAATCAATGTAAAAATACCAGGCCTTGAGATTTTTACAAGAGGAGGAATGAGCATTTCCCATGCGCTGGTTATAGATACTAGTGGGCGGGGTACAGCATCGTGATGTGTGAAATGGTAGTGCCAGTACGAGCCCCCCCCCTTCACGAAGGAGGGTGTTGGTACGACCCCACCTAAGTCAGGGTCTAAGTACGACCCCCGCCCTCTTTCCAAGCACCTACCTACCAATTTTCCACATTTACCAGTCTTCACCCACAGATTTTCCGTCGAAGGTAGGGGAGGGGTATGTAGCCAATGTGAAACGGGAAAATTTCCTAGATTTTCCCCAAGTTGCTACCACTTTCCCAGAATTTCCAACAAATTTCCCCACTTTTACCCAAAAATTTTGCTGTCCAGCGGGGAAACGGGGGGGGGGGTATTGCACATGAAACAGGAAAAGTCACACAAAAAGTTAACAACCGGAAAACCAACGCGACAAATTTCTGTCAGAGCCATACGACCCCTCTCCCAACAACGATTAAATACGAACCCCTCCCCAACCGAAAAGTACGACCCCCCTATGTGTTAAACACAACGATGCTGTACCCTGCTAGTGGGAGCCTCGCAAGTCTCGCGAAGGTTCAGGTCACCTTTAACCCGCCGCGGTATATCTCACCAAGGGGACAGGAAACATGTCTCATAAAGTTACTGATCCTTTGGTATTGTTTTACTCAACTTAGTTTCAGAATCTTTAGCGGATGTTATTCGCCCAAACAAACTTATAAATGCATGAGTGTCGAAACATCCACAGAGCGAGACTTTCAAAGGGTTCTACGGCACCATCTAAAAGAGGTACTAGGCAGGGCACGTTATCGTTGTGATGATCACAACGGGGTCGTATTTTACCGCTAGGGGGGTCGCATTTGGTCGTTGTTGGGAGAGGGACTGCCAAAGATCTATATAAGTACTTAGTTGAGAATGATAGTTGAATCTTGACGACCTCCCTCCATCCTCGCCTCGGCCAGCAAAAAATTTGGGGAAAAAGCAGAAAAGGAAATTTTGGAAAGAACTGGTAGGTGTTAGGGGGGATCTGAGGAGCTTTCCTGTTCCACATAGTTTATTAAACCACCCCCCTTCCCGCTCGACGGAAAATTCTTGGCTGAAAGACTGGAAATTTTCTGGGAAGAAATGGCAAATGTGGTAAAAAGTTGGGAAAATCTAGGAATCTAGAAGTGTTAAGTAGCATGGGGAGGGGGTCGTACTTGAGGATGGAATTAGGGGGGGTCGTATTATTCAGGAAATGAGCACAACGTGATGGCGTGCCCTGGTTCTAGGTAGTAGAGGCAAAAGTTCAATGATAGGCAGACGCCGAAAACCCAATGTGGTGGCTGACCCGACCGGGAGATCCGCTACGTTGTCGATGTAGGCGTTTTACACTGCGTCGTAGGAATAAATAAATAGAAAACAAAAAAATAAGCTGCTAAACAGTCAGGATGGTTCTGAAACTATGACACAACCTAATAATCTTTGGTAAGGAAATTACAGGTTACCTCATCACATCTGCGCCAACAGAAAGCAATTGCCCACAATGTACCACATCATCTCGTGAAGGTAGGCGTTCGTCACGCGAAACTATTTCCTGGGCACGGATCGTAGGAGGGCCAGTGACGACTACAGACATCTATTATGCATAAAAATTCTATTAGTATTCAAAAAAAAAGACAAAGAAAAGACACATAATAAAGCGCGATACGAAGATGTTCCTTTGTTACACATCAACGGGAAAAAAGTGGCAGGTACCACAGTAAAATTTATAATCTGACCAACATCAATCTCAAATTCCCACGACTGCACAACCATAAGTGTAGTCTAGAGAAAAACCAACAGATTTACACGACAAAACACATGGAATATATAATGACATCGACAAATCAGCAGCGATAATCAAAACAATCTATATTCCAGCTTGAACCGACTCTTGTTCACAGGGTAGGAGAAGTTGATCGTACAACTGCACAAAAACACGACAAAAATCGATCATAGCAGCGCTCGGCCCCCCACAAACGAATGTGCAGAAACCACGATAAATACATTATTAACCAACACGGCTAATAGTAACATAGTAATGGAGCGCGCATCGTTCTCAACGACCATTCACTGTGGACTTGTGGGCGGAGGGGTTTGTGACAAGACAATCGTAATCTGCCGCCCGGTGGACATGGCAAGCGACGCCGCGCTTGACGGACGAGTGTCCTGTCCGCCTGTTCGAACTCAAAGGACCAAGGAACGAGAAAACTCGATAAGTTCCGCTGCTTTAATCGACAAACAGATGCACATCGAGAACTTGCCGCGTATCGCTATACAATACGCCGCGCGCGACGGCGCGACAAATTACGATTGTGTTGTCCGTCTCCCATGTAGGGAGTGGGAGGAGGGATGATAGTATGGAAACAAAACTTCTTCGGTAATCAACAGAAAAAAAAGTCGTATGAAACCAAAACAATACGTCCATTCAATGTGAAGAAAAATTCTGAACCATAGAGAACTAATACATGAAGATGAAAACAACGGAAATGGAGCGACAAAAAAAAGAGGAAATGAAGTGACAAATACAAAAGAACAGAAATATAAAAATAATAAAAACAAAAATAAAAAAAATTGCTCAGTGATCGAATAATGGAAAAAAGGATAACGTTTGCGGTCAAACACAGGAATATGACGGGTAAAGGAGCGATTTCTAACCGAAAAATAATAGAGGAAGTTTTAAAACTATTAGTTCCAATTTGAGCCATCTAAATAAATTATCTGTTGTTTATAGAAATAAAAACAATTTCATGGATAGGAAAGTCTAGGATAACATTCCCAGACAGTCGTTGTTCTACTATATTTCAATAGAGCAAATGCCTGTAAGACCCCAATGGATAACCTTTGATAAGAAATAATGGCAGGTTAGAGCGCTCATTCAACGACCACAGAAAAATGATGAAACAAATTTGAACGTCAACTTATTTGAAACGTGCTCTCAAAGTGACATTCATTCAGGGGATGGAGAGAAAAATAAAATTGTAAAAGATACGAATACAATGAAAATGAACAATAATGGGAATGTTGGAAGGGTTAACCTCATCCAGAGGCTACAGTTCCAGCAGCATCCGTCTTACCACTGGAACTGATATCGATGGCTTTGCATTGCTCATTTTCGTCTGTAGTGTGATTTTCCTCGTTTGACGGGTTACCATCCTCTGGTTTCTCCTTGCCATACGGCCAACACATATTATTACCAGTCCAGCGATTTTGTTTTTCTTCTTCATTTTCAGACTCCCATACCTCCTCCTCATCGGCTTTTGAGGACTCATCATGTTCGGCAGCCACTCCTCGATTCTTTTCGTTTTGATCAGCTTCACATGAGGTTTGTTCATTGGAATGAGGTTTTACTTCTTTGTACGAATTCTTGGATGGGTATCGATAACCACTTCGACCACCAGAATTTGGCCGAGGGCGGTATCCACCACAGCAAGGAGTAAACGAATAATCAACCTGAACATAAATACAAATTATTCAATGTGAAGGTAGCTCAGGCTGCGTCAATGTTTAGGGTCAGCGTCTACCTGCGAGGACCAGCATCCATTAGGCAGCTTCACACTTCGCGATGGCAGCGCTTCGGTCGCGCGATTCGACAATCGATGCGCATGCTTTTCGACTGCATCGATCGCATCGAACGCGCGACCGAACCTCTGCCGTCGCAAAGTCTAAACGCTGCCTCAGTTTCTCGCAGCAGAAGGAAAATAGGTGTCTATTTAGTGTTAGCGTCTGCCAGCGTTTGTCAGCCTCCAGGAGTAGAAAGTATGGTGAAGCAGGAGGTAGCAGACAGCTGGATTAGGCGCCGTTATACTGCAGCGTGTGCAATCGCACCGACAACTGCACTACCCCGCAGATCAAAAATGCACAATCCCTTCATTGCTTCAGCAGTGCACGGTGCGGTTGCACACGCATAAATTTCTCGACGCCTAATTTAGCTGCCTGCTACCCTCCTACTTCCTCATACTCTCAACTCCTGGACGCTGGTAGACGCTGGAAGACGCTGCGTTGGCTACATCGATATCGATACCTACCCTTAGTCGCTGGCAGTGGCGTACGCTTGAAACGCTTGTGGTCGCTGGTGGACACTGACGCTGAGCATGAACGCAGCTTCAATAATAGTAAACACTCACCATAGGGACAGACGGATAGTTGATACCAAGATTAGCATCAAGCCATGTATTTCGAAAACGTTGATCCTGTTGCGGAACACAAACAACTGGAGGAGGTGGTCCTGTGCGATAGTACGCCCCTCGTGCCATTAGCAATGGAACACCTTGAAATTCTACTCTAGCAGTAAAGCGTTAAAACATTCAAACCATTACTATCAAGTAGCGGTTGTTCTCAACTAGAAAGACAAACCGTGACTGTAGTACTGTGGTGCACGTAACGGTAGCATTCGAGGACCAGTGTCAAAGTGAGTAGGTCTCTCTCCTGCACGGTTTCCTCGGGTTGCCGGAACTCGCATCGCTTGACCATTACGACATGGATTACCATCTCGATCCTATAATATTGGACCACATCTTTCTCAATAAATAGTCCGCTAAACCAAATAACAAAAGAGAAGGAAACAAGTCGTATAAAAGCTACACTCGATACCCCGGAGATGGGAAGGGCGTGGCTGCGCGCTTTATTAGAACGTTGTGGCTGCTAGGCTTCTGCTGAAACATCTTCATTTTGGCACAATTGCAAACGTATTTTTCTCCAGAACAAGGCAGCATGAGTTGTCTCAGTTAGTTTCCATTTGATAATGTTTAAGAATATTTTTTCAAGCATGTGAAAAGAGCACTTCGGACTATTTTTTTCTTCGACTATAAATTGGGGCAATCCGCAATCGAAACAGCTCAACAAATTAACCAGGTGTGGGGGCCCAATAGTGCTAGAGAAAGCACTGTGCGGCAATGGCTCAACAAATTTCGTTCTGGAGATTTCAGCCTTGAAGGTGATCCTCATAGCGGTTGACCTAAAGCAATATCTGACGAGAATTTTAGGGGGATTTTGGAGGCTGACCCATCCCAAGCAGTTCGAGAGATAGCAGAAGAGCTAGGCCTTGGCAAATCCACTGTTGCAGATGGTCTGGAACGCATTGGGAAGGTGAAGAACTCGACAATCGGGTGCCCCACAATCGGAGTGACCGGCAGGAATCGGAACGTCTCGAGGTTCCTTCTGCATTGCTTTTGCGCAGCAGAAACGACCTGTTTTTGGGCCCAATTGTCACCTGTGATGATAAATGGGTCATGTATGATAACAGTAGACGTTCCGGACAGTGACTGAACCATCGAGGCAATTTTCAAAGCCGAACCCTCACGAAAAAAAGATTCTGGTCACGGCGTGGTGGTCATCGGCTGGTTGATCCACTATAACTTTTTATCACCAGGCCAAACCATCACAGCATAACCCTACTGCGAAGAAATCGACGAATTGTACCGAAAATTTTGTCAGATGCACCCAACACTTATCAAAAGAAAGGGTCCGATTCCTTTGTATGACAACGCCCGCCCACACGTTTCACAAATCACTATCCATAAATTGAACGAATTGGGAGTTGAAGTTCTACCTCACCCACCATATTCTCTAGACCTTTCACCAACCGACTGTCACCTTTTCTAACATTTTCAGAACTCCCTTGCTGGAAAATACTTCATCAATCAGGACCAGGCAAAAAAGCCTTCGTGGATTTCGTGAATTTGCGACCACCCAGTTTTTTTACTTTAATGGGATTTCTCGACTGCTGTCACACTGGCAAAAGTGTGCTGATTCGAATGGTGCCTATCTCGATTAAATCCGATAAGTATTAAAAAGTTACGATCGTTTAAAGTGAAACACCCAAAACGCTGAAAACTTTCCGGACAACCTAATACAAACAAACCGACCACGCCTTCCTCATTCCCATAATATGAAGTGTAAGTCTATTCCCAGCAGGAATAACTCGCGAAAATGAAAACAGCCTGCTTTTAGTATCACTAGCTGTCGCTCAGGTTTATTTACATTTTCGGGTTCAATTGGGCTAAAGAGAGAAGGCGCAAATTCTGCGAAAAATGTTGGGTGATAAGAAAACGTCTTATCAACATGGTTGTTCGGTCAAAAAACAATATGGGCCGTGTTTTGACAGGTGTGGCCAAACGCTCATTTAAAGTAAGGTGGAAGCGGCCTCATGGTCTTCATCAGGAACTTAATAACTCGGCAAATAGGGCACATCATTGGTTGGGGATTTTAGTCGAGTCCGTACGACCCCTCCCCCTTTTTTTGAGAGTTGGTACTACGATTTTTTTCTTTTTTTGGTACTACGATAGAATAAATTTTTCTCAGCCCAAATACGACCCCCCCTCCTGGCGACCAAATACGACCCCCTACTGAGGATTCCCCAACAACGATGTTCCCTCGGGAGGGAAAGCGGTATGCAACCAGAAGATATGCTGGTCACAATTGCGGACTAAATTGCGCGAGTAGCTGCAGTTTCGAAACAGTTGAAGCTTTCGTCACTGGAAAAACACTCGCTGTACAGCTCGTGAACCAGGAAAGAGCAGAAATTATGGAAACTGTCGCCGCGCGCGTCACTAAGTCCGCACTCGCGACCCTTTTATTGCGGGATTTAGAGTTCATGCTATCACTTGCTTATCCAAAAAAGATGACTCTTGAATATGAAAGTGTATTACAAGAAAGGCGGAATTATTGTAAAAGAAAAAAGGCCGTAAAACAACGGAAATAAAAAGAAAGAAATACCCCTGGAATCGGAGAAAGTATGGGCTCTCTTCCCATGCGTTCAGATCTAGCAGGTGCTGCATATCGACCGCCACGTTGACCTTTCTGATGTCCTTTTCCAGAATTGTTATCACGTCCATCACGCTCAGTTCTCTCAGGTCTTTCCAAACTATAAGAAAATAACCTTTCGCATAAGAAGTAACGAAAATATTACTACAGACATACCCTCGCTGCTCGACACGCTCCTTCTGAACAGCGCCTTTTCGAATGCGCTCGTCCCATGTTAGTTCCTTAGGTGATTCACGAGCACGACGATCACGATCGTCCGTTCGTCGACGTCTTCCTTGACCCGCTTGAGCACCTCCTCCATCGCCATCTTGGCCCAGACCTGGCCATTGTTGTGCCGCAAGAGTTGTCGAGTCCTCCCACTGCGTAGTCAATACTTCACCGTCCTAATCACCTCATGAATATTCTGACAAAAATATGCGCGGAAACTAGCCGAGCTATATTACCTTTTCAGTGATTGATATGTTGCTGAACTGATCAGCAAATGTACTGACCGGAGGGGTAAAAACTGCAGAGGCACCAGCTGCGAGGTCGTCCCGCTAAAAATAACCTTTTAGATAAGCGATACCTTTAGATTTTTAACACCACAGTATTATGATAATCGTAATTTTGTCACAAATTTTATATATTTAAAAAATATAAGGCTGCGTTTATACTTCGTGTAAGCGTTTCGAGCGACCGGAAAGAGAAAGTATGGATATAGATCCATCCTCTTGAGCGTACATCAGCGTTTTCAGCGAACGCCTGCTAAAAAGCTCGAAACTACCCGCGAAAACGCTAAAACGCTGGATCGATACCTATAATTTCTTAGCCACTCGTAACGCTCAAGACATTAACGAACAATTTGAAGACAGCCTAAAATCCAAATAACGAAAACTCACACAACCACTATGAGCTGAACCATTGAACGAAGGAACCTGTATAACATAACAAGTTTATTCTTGTACGTGCATCACAAAAATATTCATAATTAGAAACCAAAAACACCTCAGGCTCATCCCTTAGCTCAGGCGGAATGCTGGAAGTACTGCTAACCCAACTAGCAGTGTATGCAGCGGCAGAATTTTGTGTTGGATTTTCTAACATGGACAAACTTGCTGAAAAGTATCGATAAAATGCTATAATTTTAAAAGAAGAATTTCCTAATTACCGTGAAATGTGTTATCGCTATTATCCGTTTTCATGCTCGGTGGAGGGCGAGCTGTATTCGGCATGTTGGGACGATGTCGATCATAGCAATCCTAAACGGTTGCAACGTGAGAATGATTTAAAATCACGACAAAACAACTAACTTACAGCTACGGTGCGTCGATATTGTGGCGCCAACATGTACTGATGAAATCCCGACTGTGTCCACTGCCCTGGCTGAAAACAATGACTTTAATACTAACATAAGTAAATATTACTACATTCTGTTTTTGTACAGCAGCATTTTTTTACTGGAAAAACTAATCACACATACTTCAGTTAACAGACTAACGCTGTGTTTATAACAACAAGAAGAACAAGTGTATGCGACAAGACAACCACGATTCGTCGCGGTGAAGGTCACCGCGTGCGACGTCGCGTCCGCAAATGACGACGCTTCCATTTGATAGACGTCGACAATGGTCAATGTATAATAAAACTAGCCATATGTCGATGATTTCGAAGTCTGCATGGAATCCGATGTTCCAGTTGACATTATTGACAGTATTATAGAAATTAAGAAAATGCCACGCCCACTGCCGCGCGCGACAGAGCGTGCAAATCACGACTGTCTTGACCGCCTGCCATAGAAAGAAGCGACAGGCTCTTTTTGTTCTTTTGTTACTTAGAGAATGAACAATTCACGTAGCTTGCTTAAAAAAAGGTAGTGATGAGGTTAGGTAGCCCACAAGAAATGTAGATCAAATATACTAAGCATAGATAAAAAAATCAAGGAACTCATAATCTTTGATCGGGTATGTAAAGAACACTCGCTTTTTGAATATCCAAACTACCCACGATTTTTGTTCAGTGCTAAACCATATTTAATTCACTTTTTTTTGAGAAAAGGTATCTCAAGTGGCACGGAGCTGATAGCAAACCGCAGAAGGAAGGAAGATGTGAAATGTATGAGCACAAAAATCATCACAAGATCTGTTGCGTGATTCGAATAAATACAAGTAACTCGGGCCAGCATTCAGTAAGCAAGTAAACTGGTGATACACTCCATATCTCTAACAGGAGCGGGCGTGACGCGTACTTTAAAGGCAGTTGGCAGGATAAATCTCCTAAGACGAGTAGGATTAATACGCCTGGCAGGACGGTATTCCGCGACGCTCCCTGAGCAGGCGCTGCATAGCGCCTTTTCCAAGGCAGAGCCCTGGAGCCCTATCAAGCCACAACATACCGACCCATACGCCCACCACGCCCGCCCGCCCACAAATAGACGACCGTTCTTGATGCTCGTATTGATTCATTTGACAAGCAAATTATGAAGCGAAGAGTTTGCTGAGCGGCTGTGATGCTGCGTGAATGTATGAGTACACACACGCAGCCGTAACTTCGGCAGCGGTTATTTTCATGATGCCTACGGACAACTCGTCCAAAAGTGATTTCTAAGTCATTGAGAACCGCGGCTTTTTTTCGCAGGATTTTGACCGTCTCACCTCGTTTTTTCACCATTTTCCCCACTTTTTGGCGCCCTACCAGCATTTTATTCCAAGTATCAAATCATCGTGCCAACTGCCTTTTGAGGAGGTAACGCCTTTTTGCACGTTAGCAACTTCGACGGGGCCACACCTCTAAGCGCTTGACAGCATATCAAATGTTGTCAATAGTATTTTGATACTGGACAACCTTGTTAACACCCCGAACTTTGCTATCACCTGTCAAAAGGTAAATTCCAGCAAAATTTCGAAAAAAAAGGAGAAATAGCATTTAGCTGACAATACCATCATTCCACTGGGTTTGGCAGGAGTTTACAGGGTGTTTTACGGGCATTGACAGGATTTGCAGGGTGAGAAACGATTGTGAAAAATTAAAGGAAAAACAAAGACACACATTGAAAAACCTTACAGATGTGACCCATTCATGGTCATCAGCACCCTTTTTTGGGCCAAATGATTTTTGGGGACTTCTGTAATTATGCCTTTTATCATGCAAGGCAGGATGACAGTGGTTCGGTTCTGAGGTAAAATTCCATGAAATGCACAATCTTGCCCAACAATTTTGAAAGAAATTGAATTAAAATTGAAATTGAAATTGAATTTGAAAGAAAAGAATGAAAGAGCAAATTTTGAAGTAGAGTTTAGTAGTGTTTACGGTTGGATTCTGATCAATGATACAATTACTAAGACATCGGTAAGAGTGAAAATGAAGTAATGAAGAGTGAAGCAACAGCAGCAGGTATGTAGAAATGCTAAAGGACAGTCCAGACTATTGCGAACTATTGCGTTGACTACTGCCTCAACTGCAAAGCTTTGTAAGGTGAATAAGGGTTACCGTACTCTAAAAGAGTCGTGCAAGGTTCTGTCAAAAGAATCATTGCAATAACAGAATCAGCC
Organism: Cooperia oncophora; assembly: GCA_036418165.1. Classification (NCBI taxonomy): domain Eukaryota; kingdom Metazoa; phylum Nematoda; class Chromadorea; order Rhabditida; family Trichostrongylidae; genus Cooperia; species Cooperia oncophora. The sequence continues at coordinate 78,858 of MU966796.1, forward strand.
AAAAGGACGATTACTTCTTCCCAAGGGAAGGCGGTCGTTTGGCGCGATTACATTGCTACTGACAGGTAATGGTACGTGCACCAGATGGGATAACTTGTGCGAATCACCGAACGGAAATACAACAGGGTGCAACTTCGGACGAGTTACCTAACCCAACAGCAAGTCATCCCACTCACCATGTTTTGACACGTCAGTTGCAAAAATATCGCCCAAACGACATATATCCCTTCCCAGGATATCTGTCAACCGCGGAGTCTCCCCTTCTTAGGACATCTGTCACGCGCGAAGCTCCTTGGTCACAGGATATCTGTCAGTCGCTGGGCCCTCCTCTTCATTTTTCCTGCCTCCTTGCTTCTTCTTCTTCCTTCCTTCCTTCTCTCTCTCCTTGTTTCCCTTCCCCTAAATGCTCGAACAGAGGATTCGATGAGGAAGCACATCTGGACCCTTGCAGCGAGAGAGCATCTGGTTGACAGTGCTCTGTAACACGTATCCTTTTTCTTTCATTTATTCAACCTTCTTCCCTGTTTCCCTTGCTCCGTCCTCTCTTCCTTTTCCCTACATTCCTCCCTTCAAATGCTCGGCCAGAACATCCGATGAGAAAATATCTCTGATCTCTCCCAGCGAGAGAATATCTGGTTGACGGAAACTCTGCAACCGTCCCCCCCCCTCCCTTGTTTCCCTACATATTCTCTTTCTTTCCTTCCTTATCCCTCCTCCTTACTTCCACTCCGTCAGATGTTCGGCCAGATGATGCGATGAGAAAACCTCTGGACCTTTATAGCGAGAGAACATCAGGTTGACTAAAGCACCTTCCTTTCCACTAAGGCTGAGCTGTAATAGAACTCATAAGGCTGAGGGAAGGATGCGGATGGATAGAGAAAGTTGAATGAGACGATGGAAGAAGTTCAACTCAAAGTAGTAATAGGAAAAAAAATACAGAAAGTTCAACACATATGATTATTGGAAAAAAACATGAACCAAACTCGCTAATCAGTTGAATATCAAACAATATTTTGCTGTTTTCATAGGATTTCGAATAGAAGATGGAACTCGAATATTACTGCAAAAATAGATAACAATAACATATTTATTACAAAAGTACTTGCGCAATATCAGAATTAGGGAAAGGTACGGACCAACGCCAAATCGACAGTCGACTCTGAGCTTGTCTTATCTTAAGAACTTTAGGCTCATATTCGCCTTATTTTTTTCCTGTGGGACTGAAAACTTGGCAAGAACAGGAACGGTATACTTCAGAGGAAACATCGTTTTTTAGAAAGATAGGTCAGCAGAAAGAAAACGCTCGGAAAAAGTTGCAGCATATCATCAAAAAAGCATGGCTGCCCTTCGACCACTAAAATGCAACTATTTTAAGAGCAGAATGCTCGAAAATGGTCACAAATCTTAGATAATCAGGCGTGAAATTCAAAAAATGGGATCTTGAAGGAAGAACAGTAATCATCCCTAAGGTTTCCTTCACAATACGCATGATGCTAGTACCGAAAAGGCTGGTCAAAACTCATGTGCCTTACGGAGAGGAAGGCAGTTCTAGGTTACAAAAGACATTTCCGTTTCAAATTCAGAGCAACCATCCTCATAACAGCTAGTTCTAGCGCCCTTGTTAGTTGTCCCGGCAACCAAAACTCAAGGCTATTTTGTGCCACGAGTTCAGTTCTTGCGCTGTGTTTCGTGTTCCTTTCACTGTTCGATGGTGTAAGAATTAGATGATGCGAAGGAACGACCAGTGAGCTAGAGGGACAGGAAATAGTTTTGCTGGTATAAAAGGTTACGTGACAACTAAGGCTTTTGGCGGAGGTCCTGCTGCGAAAGGCCAGAGCGCAGAGAAATAAAGAACTGCGGTCGCAGAGTCATCAAGAAGTACAAAAATATATCGCGAGTTGGGAGACGATTTTTTCCAAGGGAGAGGACACCGGGGTGGATAAGCCACTTATTATGCGTGAAAAGTTGCAATGTGAAAGGTCACTGTGGTCGCAGAACGCCGCGCAGACGTGAGAGCGCTGAGAAAAACAGAAAAGTGGCGCTATTGAAGCGATTGAGTTTCATATCCGCAGTCTGGCATAAAACGAGCATGTCCGGAAAACTCGTCCAGTATGGCTGCCAGGTTCTTACTCAGAGCATTCTCCATCGTTTTTTGCCTCCCCCTAGGGAGTCATTTAGCGACTATAAGTTTGTAACTGAACGCTCTATTCATAATATGCAACCCATATGCCTCGCAATTAAGCTTCTATTTTCGCAAATAATCAACGAGATCATTTGCTCAACAAGTTTCAGGATTGCAGCTATTACTTTGGCCCTTAGCCAACCGATCATGACCTCTTGTTGGAAAAGTGTGAGCAGGAAATTGTGCAGGTCTAAATGACGGCAATAGCGAATGATACCTTCGAATCGATGGGGTATCCACTCGTGGATTACAGGTACCTACTCATTGGCGGCAGTTGTCCTGTACTTACCCAGGAAAGGATGAAAGGTACGGGAATCATATGGCCTTCGCAGCAGGACCCCGTGCAACATAATGAAGCACACCCGCACTGCTACAGTTTTGAAGAACACAGTCAACAAAGAAGATCAAACGCACTCATGATTAAACAGAAAAAATCCCATAAAAATAATAATAAAAGTAGGATAAAACTTTAAATAAATACCTGTTGGGAACCTGGATTAGCATATGAATGACGATAATAGTCACTCTCAGCAGCATACAAAGCTCCATAGGGATTGGGGAACGTCGCTTTTTCAACGTATGTAGTTACCTCAGGATGAGCGTAAGGCAGAGCGTATCCAATTCCCTGAAATTAAATGGTGCAAATGAAATGTCAAAAAAAATGAAAAACTTTTGAAACAAAATTTGAATTTTGAAAAAGAACCTGTGAATTTTGAGGCACAGTGGCCTGGCTCCATGCACCCATAGTATTCGCATGATAACCGGCGTAAGAATGGTTTGGATACATATGTGTGGTTTTACGCTGAAATCATACATTGAAAGAAAAACGCTCTGGAAAAGAGTAGGCTCAGAAGGGCCCGTAAATCGCGTAAAATTGTTCCCGATAAAACGGTCGGCAATGAACCTCTGTGAAATATTGGCAGAAATTATCATACAGAGACAAACACAATCAAAAAAGGAGTTATTAAGCAGTATGCTTAGTTATAATTGATCGTACTAGACAAGACTATTTCAGACACAAACCAATTCACCTCCAACATCTGAACAGAAAATTCCGAGATACAAACTAAAACAGATGAACTTTTGACCAATTTAAAACCCTGGTTGGAAATATTGTCCTAGAATTCAAAAGTTCCTTCAAAACTTAATTTTTGAAACAGCATATGTAGAAAAATGTGTGAAAATGCGTGCTCGTACATAGTACAGTATGACCCTGATGATCAGGTAAAGCACTTCTAGATTGTGTCACGTTTACATCCGATGTGATACTCGTTGCATCACTGCTGGTGGTACGTATTATAAAATGTGTTAAGTATTTCTATTCCAGGAAATAGTATCTGAGATTTCCTTTCGCAGACTGTAGTTTCTCGGGGAATTTTCAGTTCTTTTGTCTGGAAATTCATGGGGTCTGCTGGGAAGATGGGAAGAATTTTGATGCAGTTGGGGAAGGGCATTTTGCACTTTCGCAGCTTCCCATTGTCTTGTTCATTGCCTTACAGGAGTCGACAAGTATTCTCTCATACTTTGACTTGTATCACTTCGTAGGGTAGGTCCAGCAGATTTCACAAAACTACCTGGGGCTCGACAGCTGCGCCAAATTTCTTGGCTCACCTTTTTGTCGCCAGCTCGCGTACAAAGGGGTTGGACTGAAATGGCAACTTTACACTTAGTATGTCTAGCAAAATGGCTTTGAGTGGTACGGGAGGGGGGATTATGCCGAGCCCTTAAAATTGTAATCGCTTTGAAATCATTTGTAATCACCATTTGTAATCGCTCTTCCCAGGATATGGTCCGAGGTCTTGCTTGTTTTCGACATTTCTTTTTTGTTTTTTTTCTGTTGGGTTAACGACGAAAATTCCATCAGGCTCGAATCCGAATCCTACATCCCTGTCAGAGTTTTGGCACAAGGGAAAAATGCCTAAACCTCTGATATGAAAAATGAGATTGGGACCACATTTAGTTTTAAGGGAAAAGTTTTGATGAGAAAACAGGTTGGTTTGTCTGGGAACTGACTACACCGCACGTTGGGAACCTCCAGCGAGGGGGGTAGTACTTGATTTTTCTTGGGGGCGGGGATCGATTTTGCTTTTGAAAGAAGCGTTCTTGGCGTTGGGGGAAAATTTTTCCCGGTTGAAGACTTTATGCGGTTTTCCCGTTTCACATGCGCTATATAGCCATCCACTCACTTGAACCCGACAGCGAAATCTCTACAAGAATTTGAAAAATAGTAGGGAAGTCCCGAAAAGCTGGTGGGAAGTTGGGGAAAACCTAGAGGAAGTGGTAGGTAAAGGGGGGGGGGGAAGGCGGAGGGCGAGTCGTATTTTCTGAAAGTTTTCTCCAGCGGCAGGACGTGCTGTGTTTGGGAACTTGGGCTGGCATAGTCGTTATGCACTTCTGCCTCACTGGAAGCTGGCTTGGGTTGGCAAATTGTCATCGAGTTTATGGCATCGAAGGTAGGGAAAAGTGCTCTTACTCCCATTCCTTACGCTGCGTTCATACTTTGCGACTCTGCGTACTGGAAGAACAGCTTCTTGAGTGAATCAGCGTTCTGACGGGAAGGACAACGGGTATCGATCGGCGTCCAGAACGCCGATTTGCTCAAAACGGTGATTCGCCCAACAAGTTGGTTCTTCGATAGCGACGATTCTCCCGTAGCGCTAGTGACCGGCGCCAACAGACAGTGACTAGTCTATCCTATGAATCCTTGACAGAATACCGGGTCATTTGATGAAGTCCTGTCAAAACTTCACAGGTCCACTTCTCATATAATGCGAAGATCCTTTTGCACAAAGGAGTTGGTCCTAGCACTCCACGTCTCCTTCTCCTCACTACCGTGGAGAAATCCCCACCCATTTGGCTCACAGTTGCTTCTCTGTACCTTAAGTTGATGGGCTAGTTGAAAGATGTTGGAATTAATTTGGAATATACTGCATTTCGACTGGAAGATTTCTAGTTTCTCCCCATCCTAATCCTTGTTAGGCAGGATTTACCCTTTACTGCCCCAATCGTCCAGAATGGAGCCAGTTTTTGATCGACTTCTTTCTCCGTGGGCTGATTTGGCTCAAATATCATTTCCTGAAGTAACTTGGCCCCCTGAATACGGATTTCACATACGCTTTGCCCAAAACCTCCTAGCGCCTGCGCCACAGGCGCCGGTGATTTGGGTTATTTTGACGCCGGTGCCTGGCGCAGTTTTCAGCAATTTGGTGACTTGGGATGTTTCGGCTTCGGCGCCTGTAGCGCGGGCGCCAGGAGGTATCGTGCCAAGCGCATGAGATTTTCATGTTTAGGAGGTCAAACAACCCTTGAACATAGAGTTCAGTCAATTCTGCCCGCGGAGAAAACGTTGGTCAGAACTGGTCTGATTTCTTGGTGCGATAAAGGGTAAATAGTGCCTTCTTATATTGCCTGGTTTGAATTATGATTGTAACAAACTACTGTACCTTCAGGCTCGTGGTTAACTTGTAAAATTGTATTTAAGATATGTTGTTCTCGAACTACGTTCTCCTCAATCGCCAATTACGAGGATTTTGCAAGTCTTTCGTCCACTTTAATCGTTTTTCACGTGAATCTTTGCGAGAACGACTGCGTAAGCAGGACATCAAACAATTTGCCAAAACCAAAGGTGTGTAAATAGTTCTCACTGCACCATTCTTCTTGCACTTTCTTTCACTAAATGTGACTTTTTTCGGTGAAAGTATGTGGCTGGTTTTGCAGTACACCAGCCTCCATATGCGAGTGATGCAATTCCAGTTCGTCCAGCGTCAGATCTACTGAAAGCTTTCGGATTCACAGTTGGGGTATGTGTTGATATTTCCGTTGAGCGTCTTTTTCGTGGCAGACTTACTGGTTTAGGTTGGAGCTGCTGCATTTGGTATAGCTGCAGTTGCTGATTGGAAAAGAAAGGAACATTCGTTTCGTTTTAGTGGATTCACTTTCGACAGCAGAACAGGATTGCCTATAGCGAATTTCACTGGGTGAGTTCATGCTCTCACAGATTCCCTGTTATATGCAGCAGAGCGCATGCTCATGCTATTACTTGATTGAGTATAGTCAATGGGCAATGGTGTAAAATTTTTCTAACTTGAAATTGTGCTTTGAAGATAAAACGGTTACCACTAATTCTGTTCGCACTAAAAAAAGTGAGAGTAAGTAATCGTAAGAGCGCCCGATGCCATGCATATTAACCAGGTCTGAAACCCAAGCCCTGAGTTGCATGAATCGAGAATCGATCGTCCTAAGGCTGCGTTCATACTTTGCGGTGACTAGGTAAGATAGGTATCGATCTAGCGTTTGAAACTTACGCCACGTTAGCAATTACTCAAAGGTCAAAACCACCCTCACAGGCCACATCATTAGGATTTTGGTCGAGTCTCTACGACTATCCCTCCCCCCCCTCCCACTAAAAGGTAGGCCGCATACGACCCAGCCGCCGGTAGTTCCCTTCTCTGATACGATCGAGCTGTCGAGCGGGAAAGTGAGGGGGCATAGCACATGTAAAACACGGAAACCGCGCAGTCATCAAGTAATATTTTTCTCGAAGCCTTCCTTCCGTTTCTCTTGCAAGGCCAAATACGACCCCCGCCCCTCCCAACAACGAGCAAGTACCAGTCCTTCCCCTTAACAACGTGCGTGAAACAAGGAAAATCAACTGTCGAAAAAAACTTCTTGGACCAAATACGGCCCCTCCCCAGCGCAACTACGACACCCCCCCCCCTTCTGCTGGATCACCAACGGTGATAAGCAGTTGGTGATAAGCCGTTGGTGATCCCCAGAGGGGGGGGGGTCGTATTTGCCTTCCCTTGAAACGCTCAAAGGGTGACATACGCTGACTTACGCTAAAGCAGTACCTTTACCCTGGTCGCTCAAAACGTTTCCGTACGCTCGAAACGCCGATGCAAAGTATGAACGCACTTCAGCGGACAGTAATCCTTGGCCATAACTTGTCAGCCATTTCTAAATGCTGCTGGTTAATTTGAAGCTGCTTCTGCTGTTCCAGCACTTCGATCACGCTTGAAAAATTGGCGTTGAAGACGCTCGTTTTGTCAACTTTGCACTCATAGTCAGTTCCAGTGCCTTGAGTTTTGCAAAGATTGAGGGAGCAGAAAACCTTAACACTTCTCATAGACGCAAAATTGAGTTTCGAATTTGTACGTTGCCTTAAATATCATGATTATCTGATGCGATTCCTAAGCCAGTACAAAGTTGGCCGCTGTTCGGATAAAGGAGCATCTTACCAGTTTCCATCGACGTTAAAGACAGCTCCCGCGATAAAAGTCTCATGGGTAGCTGTTTTCCAATTATGAACAGCAGCTGATAAGTAATCTTCCAAAGAAGATAACAGGCAAGAAGCGTTCTTCAGAACAACATAAAATCGCTCCCTCACAGTTACACCTCCCTGCGGTCTCTGTGCAGCCCCTAGCTCACAAATCTCTCTATCACATCTCGCAGTAGTTGATATCATCCAGTACAAAAGAAAGAATACAAAAAGAAAACAACAAAAACGCAGAGGAAAAACTCTGGGAAGGAAAAAGGAATTTTATCAACGGTGTCTGAATTTGTGATTACGGTAGCGCACCTTTTGTGCGTCGTGGTTTTGCATCACGAAAATTGCGTCACTCGTGTTTTTTACGCGTTTCACCTCGCGAAATGGGTTGAATTGAATGTATATACCTCCAATGAGTAAGTTGTAATGAAGGAGGGCAGAATTATCCAGGGGCATTAGCAATGCCCGCCGCCCCAACTAAGAACAAGTGAGTGGCCTCCGTCGGAGGACGTCTAGCAAGTAAAGGCGGTCCGACTGAGGAGTTAGAACTAGCACTTTGAGCGGCTATAGCAGCCTCCACGCTCACAATAGAGTCGCGAAAGGTGAACAGTCTTCTAGCTTGGAGGCTAGACTACTTGCACAGCAAAGGCGACCACGAGTCGCTTTGATCGCGGGGCTGTTTTTAAGTACTGGTAACTCCTGCGAAGCTAAGAAAGGAGCTTAGCGAGGCTCTTATGGAAACCAGTGAAGACTTGCAAATGCAACAATACTTGTTAATACTACTTTCTACTTAATCTACTTTCTGCGTCTACAAGAGCAGATCTCAACAAAACTGCTCGGCCAAGTTTGTTCCACATGGCAGTGTGACAAGGATTCACAGATCTCACCAAGGTAATAAAGCTGAGGAAACCAGAAAAGCGCCCCACAGGCCGAACAGAACCCAAATTTCTAACTTCGTTTCAGATTATGAGAGCAGTCAACACTTTTTTTTCCGTTTAGCCGTTATGAATGCGAAGGTTTCAGGCTAAATAGCACCAAACAAGGATTTTGGGAACAGCTGACAGATGGCGATAAGTGCGCTCTCTTCTTACTCTGCGGTAAATATTTTTTCAAAATTCATGTTATTTCATGTTCATTCCAAGCGTATACACTCGATCTCTCCTATCTATCGCTTTTCACCGTAATGAGGTAGATTTTATGCTGGATGAGCAGGTTTCAGGCTGGATGAACAAATAGTGCCGTATTTGATCAGTTTTTCCTAATTTTGGTTTATTTTCAGCAAATGCTGCCGTGTTCGCTCTGTGGAAAGTCAAAATTTTTGACAAGTTCATGTGGCGTTATTTCAGTAATAGCTTTGCTTCCAGTAAGTAATTCAGAGTATTCACCTTTTTATTCAAACTTGATCAAAAATTTCAGAAAGTCTCTGTCTTCCCATGCTACTTAGCATGTTTTCTCATCAGAGTTTGATACATCTTGGACTGAATATGTATGTGGTCTGGTCTTTCACAAACGTTACGGTCAACAATTTCCTTGGACCATGTCAGGTATTTTACCCGAATGTTTCCTCAGAGCTGTTCCTGTGAGGTTTTCGTTTGCAGTTCTGGGCCCTCTATGTGACTGGCGGTGTTTTCTCGTCGTTTGTTAGCCTCGCTCACAAAGCTATAACCAGATCCCCGACAAGAGCCCTTGGAGCGGTACTGTTCTTTTTGGTTTTTGGACTTTGGTTGTGCCATTATGTTTTTTTTCCTCATTGGCCTGAGTAGGAAGCTAAGTAATTTTACGATTATCGACTATCATTTTTCATTTCAAACAGAAAATTCCACAGCAGTTACATTTTGACGCCTGAATTCATCGGATTTTCAACAACGTCTTTTCTGCTGTGAACTTCACTTCTATCCTACTGTTTCCTTTCTACCCCTAGTGTTGGATGGCATTCAGTACTGGATGATGCGATGAAATGATTTGCGAGCCAAGGGATGTACACAAGCCACAGAGTATCGATTTGACAGCTATTTCGGGGAACCAGAACCATAGAACTGCTGAGGGGCTTCTTTCAGGGTGTTCAGTATAGTGTTTTACCTAGTTCTCGAAGAGTCATTTAGGAATTTCAAGTTCATAACGGGTTACCTTTACTACAATGTGCAATCCCGGCGTCTGTGCTCAATAAGCTGAGTCCGCTCGCATGAGTCCTGCTCTTGTGGAGCGCAGGCAATAACGGCATAATTCCGCCTTCCTGACGTCCAAACTCCCATAGGACCCTACTCTATTTAATGGTGGTCCGTGATCACACCTCCCCAGCTCTTTAACCAGTAAATAATGCCCCCGTCGTTACTGATTTCACGACATGCGAACGTATCCTACTGCATACTTCATTCAGCAGTAGAGGCTTCTGGAAACGATTATATAGCGCACATGTATAGCCTTTTTTTCGCTGCGGATGAAGGGGCGTGATCAGGCGAAATGTACTTGGCGCGGTGGCAAACCCGTTTCCCACTTGTCGTTGAAGCGAACAAGCGAGAGGGGCTGTATCATACCGTTCGTATCAGCCGTTCTCCTCCATGTCGCTTACACGCCTCAGCAACTAGTGGAGCGAGTGGCGCGCCAAAGCTGGCCTCACAGACACGCCCATCATCCACAGCAGACACGACTGCACGCATACGCACTTTGTTTTGCTGTAGAACAGCTCTTTTTTTGTGTAGTCTTCTCATAGTGAGTACTTGAAAGTGATTTCAGAGTGGCGCTATTCTTGCCCTTCTTGGATACACATGCATGAAAATACCAGATTCAAGACTCAAGATTGTATTTATCCCTGGCTTTGATTTTTCCGCGCAATCAGCTATAATGAGTATCTTGCTGTTTGATTTGGCCGGTCTTGTGTTCAAGTAAGTTATTGTTCGGTATCGACAAGTTTTCGTTGACATGTTACTGTATCGAAGCTGCTCACATTCAGGTTCCGTTTATTTGATCACGCCGCTCATCTTGGAGGAACTCTATTCGGCATGTGAGTTTTTGTTACTCCTTCCTATGCACACTTGCTGTCTTTCCTGAAGGTGGTACCTTGTTATCTGCAAGGTGGCCAATATATGCTCGCGAATCAAGCTATTTCCAGTTGTTTTATTAAATCTTCCAGTTGTGTTATTAAGCAACCAAAAAGGTTCGTGCGGTTCTGAAGGTAGAGAAATAATAACATAAAAAAACGGATTAAACTTGGATTTATCCCGTAAAATAATTACCCTGCAAGTAATACACTTTCCCATTTAGACACGAGAACATATATTCCATTTTTGTAAAAATCTTGTTACTGGGAATCAAAGAAATGTTTTAGTTCGTTGTCCAAAGCCACTTCATTTTCAAATCGCTGATTCCTCATGTTGTTGTCCAAGGCCAAAAACAGATGATAGTCACTTGGAGCAAGGTCTGGCGAGTACGGAGGATGAGGCAGAATTTCCCATCCTAGTCGCGCTATTTCCTGAGTGACTCGTGCAGTGCGTGGTCTAGCAGTGTCCTGGTGGAAAACAACAACTTTTTCTGTTCGCCTTAATTGAAAGTAATCTAAATTAACAATTACACTGAATGACACTCCTTGACATATGTCTTAACATGTATTCAAAGTTACCCTACCACTAGATCCAGTTTACTGAATATACTTCATAAAAGTAAACAAAAAAAAACGCACGAATTTTTTTGGTTGCCTAATATCATTCCCGCTCCGAAAGTTACTAGAGCGCACTCGTTCGGAAAGCGTGAGGTGCTGGTAAAGGTTCCCCTGGGTTAAGGTCTTTCACCGATAACTTGGCCTTCTTGTGATACCCAGCCTCAGTGATACATTTGAAGCCTTCAAGGGTTGAATGTTTCGATCACTCCGTAAAGTCCTGACATTCGGAGCGTTTGGTCGATGTACTTCAACGTGTTCTTTTCTGCCGGGCAGTACTTCTTTCTCATTCAACTATGGTTTTGTCTAAATCATCACCGAGAACCTTGGTGAAATTGGCATCGTGTTCATTTCCAGGGAATTTTCAAACAACTCCCTTAGGGGCTGTAAGGCGAGCTCGATTTGTCGATTGAATCACCGCTTCCGTCATCCCAATTGCAAGCGGTCATTTATTGTAAGATATGGGAGGTTTCAAGATATGGGAGATATGTAAGATATTGGTGTTACAGACGGCAAGCGAGCTGTGGCGAACCAGAATCTTTCTCACCGGTAGGGACTAGACAGAAAGACATTGTTGCTCCGTCACGTGGGCGCTCACTTAGTGTGAAGAATGGGCCTAAGACAATCCTGAGACCAGGGTACAGCACCAAAATGATAGATCTCTCAGGGTGTGATCCCCTCATATACAATCTACACTGCGTCCCAAAAGTATACTTCCACCCATAAATTTCACAATATCCCCTCCTACACGACGTTTTCAAAAAAAAGCCCCTAGGTATAAAATGTGGTAATTACCAGTACCAATTTGCATGCCAACTCGAGAACTGACTTTCCACAGCAACTTCAACTTTCTTTATTTTTTTAAATTTCTCACTCTGACAATGTCCCACAAGTATAATTCCACTAAACGAATCGATTCAGAAAACAACAAGTGTACAACAAATTTAATAAATCGTCATTTCAATAATCTACTGCAGCCCCATTCTTTCGAATAAGTTCGAAAATGCGGTTGTCCATGCTCGAATATAGGTGGTCTATAAGTGTTTTTTCGACATGGTGCCATGCATCGATGATAGCCTCCTTGAGCGAACAGACATTCTTCGCGCATTGTGCGCATATATCCTGCGTACCATGAAGCCCCAAACATTCTCGATATGGTTCAGGTCTGGGCTATTCGCTGGCCAGGGCAAAAGAGTGATTTGATGACGGTGGAACCATGCTCGAGTGCTCCGACTGACACGGATTGGTGCAGTGTCTTGCACGAATACAGGACTTTCATGCCGTATTCTTTGCCAGAAAGGTAACAGACCTCGTCGCATTACCTCTACATAGTCGGAAGAGTTCATTTTCTTCGATACGAAGCACAGCTTCAAAGGTCCTGTTGATGCGATCGCAGCCCAGACCATGACATCACCCCCTCTGAAGTTCCGCCTTGAAGAATTGAGCTTATCTTTCCTCAGATCGTGCCAGTAAAATCGATTCCCACCTGGGCCATCGCAATTGAATTTCTTTTCATCGGAAAAAAAACAACGGCCTAGAGAAAAAAAAACTGAAAAGACAAGCAGAGGGACACTGCAGCCGAAAGCTAACCTTGCTCCAGTCGGTTCGGCAGCATCTTCTAGCAAAGGCGAGTCGGTTTTAACGATGGCCTTCTGTCAGGAACGGTGCCTTCCTCATTTTCTCTCTGATGATGAATTCTGACATCTTCAAGACACGCCAAACAGTATTTTTCGAGACATTGAGTTTCAGAGATGACTTTATTTCCCTGCATGACATCGTGGAGTTGGACGCTTCTTTCAGGATACGACGTTTATCTCGTTCAGACAGCAAAGGAGGACGCCCAGAACTCTTCCTGATTCCATATCCTGCGGGATCTGACAAAATGATTGATAACATAATGACTGCGGCCCAACTCTCTTGCGACGGTTCGACAGTCCTTGAGCCTTCTTTGCGCCCTTTTCGAAGTCAGGCAGTGAAAGCCCTCTCGCCGTAACCTGGAAAAGGTCAAAGGTAGTGATGATGAGAAAGTTAACCCGAAAAAAAATGAGACGCAGTGGGAAAATATGCGGTGGAAGTATACTTGTGGGACATTGTCAGAGTGAGAAATTTCCAAAAAATAAAGAAATTTGAAGTTGCTCTGGAAAGTCAGTTCTCGGAGTTGGCATGTAAATTGGTACTGGTAATTACCACATTTTATACCTGGAGGCTTTTTTTGAAAACGTCGTGTAGGGAGGGATATTGTGAGATTTATGGGTGGAAGTATACTTCTGGGACGCAGTGTAGTTTGACGCGCCGCCAACAAGGGAAAAGAAGGGGGGGGGGGCATAACGCACGTGAAACGGGAGAAATTACGAAAGTCAACAGTCGGGAAGTTTTTTCCGCGGCTTGAAAAAAATTTCTGTCAAGACCAGATACAATTGCTTGGCACTATTGAACTATGTATTCCTACCCCAAAAAACTCGAAAAAATTTTTTGCTGCAACGTTGCCTATAGATGTAATTCGATGCGCTGATCAGGAATATAACATCCATTTAGAGCGCTGGGGTCATCTGGCGCCATTATTCGCCAATTTGGCGCCCACCACTTTTTTTACCAAAGTCGATGAAAACTTGCATATGGGGGTTAATTGAGGTCCTGATTACGAATCCAACGTTTATTTCTGGCGCTGGCGCCATTACGCGCCAATATGGCGCCAAATTGGCGCGTAATGGCGCCAGCGCCAAAAATAAACGTTGGACTCGTAATCAGCTCTACGCTGCCTTGGACATCTGGCCTTATATGCAACTCATAAAATCTTTCACAATATTCTCCAGCTTCTCTCTTGCTGTAATCTCGGCATCGTTATGTGATTCGCTTGCCTCTCGAGGTTTTTGGGTGGTATCGGCCTAACATTTCGCCAGGGTCGTCTTCCTCAGAGGTCTAAACGTTTTTCGAGTTAAGAAGATGAACACTACCCCGTTAAGCGCCCAACCAAGCTTAACAGTTCGATAACGTATTCAGAACTCTAAACACATTATCGAACTGTCGAACTCTATTAGAAAAGCTTACACAATACGAAACGGCACTCACCAGAACTCCACCGTATATCCGCTGTCACATGCGGGTGTTACTCAGTTGCAAATGAGACGTACTAGAGCGTCTCCTTATATTAGGTTGTTTGAAAAGTCCTGCGACACTTTGACCAAATTTTTCAAACTAAATTTCTGGTCAGTAAAGGACATCTCCAATCTACAAGGTAACCGCAATTGATGACTAGAACTAGTGCCTTTCTTTTGCACAGCTTCTCATTTCCATTCTCATAGAACTACGACAATTGTGGTAAAAAGAAGAGGTGGACCTCATTCTCGAGTTGAGGTTGATTTTCGGAACTTTTGCTTTTTGAAGGATGCGATAGTGACCAAAGGAGGTGGTAAATAGAGGCTGCTAACTTTGTCAAATAATCTGCGTACGGCCGCATGCTCTGATCGGAATGCATGATCTTTTGGTATAGCCTGATCCCCACAGCGGTCCTCGCATTACCGCATTAGTAAAGAAAAATTGAGTATTTCTCAATCAATTCAAGCGTGACGTCATCCATATTTTAAAGTCTTTTGAGATGTACTGTGGGCCTTACAACGGTGCTGGTATCTAGTGATACCGCTTTGAAGTCCCACCAATAACACACTGAAATCTTTATCCCATGCACACCTTTTTTGGCTAAGTAACCTACTTTTCTGTTCGAAAGATCCTGCAAGGGACACGTGCATGATGTACGCAAGGACTCCACCACTCGCTACCAACCATAAGATCTCACGAAAGTTCCTGCGCTGTGTACAAGGAAAAGAAAACTCAGTCACGGTCATTCGGTATGACTTGTCAGAGGGGTCCAACTCATGAGGCATCCTTCACAAAAATTTTTTCCGATAACCGAGATTGCGGAGAAGCATGGCAGTTGTCAGTCAGATGGAGCCTAGAGAGGTCGCCAACTTGCCGGTGGTTACCTTCGGCTGCGCCTTAAGAACTTTGAGTAAGCGGCCGTCATTTTGTGCTGGTGAGCGACCTATACATTGCCTAACTACGAGTTAAATAAGTCCAGCCTAGAAGCGCTGATGCAAAAGCTACCCTCTGCCATGGCAAGCGATATCCTTCCTCAAGACAACGTAAGTGTTAGCTTCCTCTACTACGGCGGAGTGGCCCTACAGGAACTCATAATATGGGACAGATCGAAAAGTACCTCGATCTCTGAGGGAATCTTAAGCTTTGAAAACTTCCTCAAAGTCATGCTATACAAATGTGCAGAAACCCCAGAGGACAGTCTCCACTAATCAGAGATAAAACATCCAAAATGATTTTTGGTTTTTTCTAGAACAATTCAATCAAAGTGTCGCAGGACTTTTCGAACAACCTAATACGTATAAAGTGGAGGAGGCACACGTAACACCGGCTACTTATAACACACTGTACGGTATAGACGGCAAAAGTTCATTTGTTATTGCTGCTCATCTCGCTTGTTCATCCTAGGATTTCTGCCGGAAATCAAGGAAGCCTCTAGCGCTTTCTTGCCGAGATGTCTCCTGCGCCAATATTGTGCACATAATTTCGAAATTGTTGCCGTTATGCTCTTCAGTTTTATGTCTGCCCAGCACTGTCGTGGACCTACGGCCTCTGAAGAAGATGACCGTGTCGAAATGTTGGGCCGTTAAATAAAAAGTCCACCTAAAAACATCGAGAGGCACAGCAGTACTAAAGAATCAGTTGTTTTCGGCAGCTGCTATGCGAATATACAATGACGTCCCTGAGTTGTTATTGAGAGATCGATAAATCTATTCTTTTTCTAGATGCTACACTATGATGGTTGATAATACTGCATGGAACAGCTATGTTGCCTACGTAGCAAGGCTTTATCGAAAGCTAACAGGTGGATGAACCTAGTGATGTTACCCTTGTTTGACCATTAGTTCATTGTACCTCCATTTTTCATTGTTGTTAACGTGTTGAATTCGTTTTGAGAAATAACGGTGATAGAAATTTATGCTTTATTGCCTAGTTTCATCTTGTACATATCTGAAAAGTTTCTAAACGAAAGCAGCAACCACGTGGTAATCGGCTCTCTTGATTGTCCATTTGCAAGCGAGTTACATCAAAGTAAAAGTTTACCAAATGAATCTTTTCTTTTGGATGTCCAGCGATAATATAGAATCCATAATTCACATCCCGGAAAGCTCGAAATGTCTAAAAAATGCTAGAGACTTAGTGAAGTTCCATGGTATCCATGCTTTGGCGCTAGTGTTCTTAGGGTGGGGGGGGGGTGGGAAACGTTGGGCTGATGCCGCTTGGACGCGCTTACTTTTGGCTGCGAGCTCCTTTGTGAAGTGCCTAGATCACAAGAGCCGTTGAAAACTTGCATACAGGGGTAATTTAACATTCTGATTCCGAATGTGACATTTATTCTTAGCGCTGGCGCTATTGAAGAACATTACGATTATCTGCGCTCTGCTAAGACAGAGCACAGAATATAATCGTAGTGTCTTCCATTAGCTCCAGCGCCAAGAATGAGTGCCACATTCAAGACCACGATGTTGAATTACCCCTGTATACACGTTTTCAGCGGATTTGATGATCTAGGCGCTTCATAATGGCGCAGCCAAAAGTACGTCCAAAAAGCACTAGCAAAATCGATGGGAGTCGTACGAGGCTCTCGAGAAGTCGGGCCACATCAGGCCACACTTTATATCACTGCATGTTATTAGGCCAAACAACTTTCTAAATTCGTAACTCATAGCCGTTGAAACCTCCAGAAAACAAAACTTTTGAAGGGATACTATGTACCGTCGAAATGAGGAACTCATAGAACAAATCGCAAGTTTTTATAGGACAACCGGTCGGCTCGCCGGCTAACGCCGGTGCGCCTCCTTCCGTGATACGGCCCGGCTTCGCCGCGCTTACCTCCTTCTACACTGGATACTCAACAATTGTCCGGCTTTTATTTCAACTGTACACATAGCTAACGCTCCTTGAGCGATAACATCATGCCTACTATTTTCGACACTATTACCGTCTATATGGTGAGCAGCGTTGATTAAATGCGCAGATGAGAGAGAAACCGGGTGCTAGTTGAGCGTACAAACATACGCAAGCAGGTGGGCGCGACGATGTAAGCAAAACCGGCAAAGCCTGGCTATATCAGAAAAGGATTCGCGCCGGCGTCAGCCAGCGAACCGACTAGTATCAAATGTACGTGTGACAACAGGTGTTCAGAAGTGTGGCGGCCTATGCACTAAAACAGTGAAAGTAGGGACTCCGTGCATGAGAACACGCTCCACCCACTGTGGGCGGGTCTCAACACACTACCGACATGCTGAACTCTCGATCTTCAAGCTCACGCAGATGCGAAACACGAAATTTTTCAGCAAGAGGGCCTGCTCATCTCGAAAGCAGCCCGCCCATTTTTGGGATGTCTCCTCCACTCCGTCCGCTGACCACTTGTGGCCATGAATCCACCTGTCTCTTGCCTGGATGCTGCTCTGCAACTATTCGTAAATTTTTTACCCTTTCGTCCACCTACAGCATCGAAACAGCTCCGCAAGAATGGCTCAGCGCTTAAATCTCGCTTTCAATAGCGGAGTCCTGCCTCGCTTTGCCGGTGGTTTCTGCGGTCTTGTTATGGCACCACCAACGTCGACTACGGCCGCTTCCGCCGGCCGATCCTCCTTTCCGCGATGTGAAGTGGGGTGGTCCCTTGTGAGTGGGTTTGTCCATGTGAGGAGGGCCAGTCGGACGAATGGTCGAAAGAAATATTGTTTTGAAGAATTACCGCACTTTACCGTTTCACTTTAGTATATACCCCCCCCCCCCCCCCCCCCCCCTCCCCCCCCCCCCCCTAGTAGAAAGCCATCAAAATATTTCTATGCGCACTGGCAATATGTTGCTTGACGGTTACCAACCATTTGGGATACTCCCACGATTATCCACTCACTATGTTCATCTGCCATCCCACTGTTTAGTTTCAAGCATCACGCCCCCATTCGGTGGGGTTTTCCGGATGCGTTTTCAGAGGGTTTTTCGTCTCGGCATCGTCCACTTCAGGCGAACGCTTCGCCAATCACGGGTGTGCTATTCGCATAATTCCGTCACGCCAAACTTGATTGCCTATCGTGTGCACTTTTTCCGCGTCTCGAGGCACTTTTGGAACGATACCTGGCAAAGAATTTTTTGAAAATCTCCACAAGACAAGCACCGCCCATCTGTAGAACGCCCCGCCCAAAAATGGTTTGTTTCAGTCATTTCGTCCACGAGAACGAATTGCCTAAGGCGTTGCACTTTCTCGCTCTGGGCTTTTTGGAACCGAAATAGGAATTCTTGAAATATGAAGCTCACAACTATGCGCACGCGCCGCCCACAGTGGGCGGGGCTTAGCCTAGTTCACGTGTGTTTCGTACATCTTGGCCCATGCCCTATCCATCCCAACCTTGACCCGCCCCCTGAGACTGGCTCTTCAGGTAGTTCCGAATTTCCGGACAGACAGACAAACAGACAGACAGACAGACAGACAGAGAGACGTCGCCGTTTATATATAGTAGCCATTCTATATTTCTGCGTTTGGCTACGCCACCTAGCCGCCTACAGCGACTGTGTGCCGCTTCCAACAATGATCCTTCCTGAACATCCACTCCCGGGTTTTATAGAACTTTTGCCTGTCTCCGCCCACCTCGGGCAGGCTCCGCCCACAACATGTGTGCCTCACATTTCTTACCGGTGATCCTCTGCTGACCTTAATCCACTTTTTCCGGTCCCTGGAGTGCTCTCTAGCCGTTTTACAAAACTTTTGCCTGGCTCCGCCTACAACATGTGTGCCCCATATTTCTTACCGGCGACCCTTTGCTGACCTTGACCCACTTTTTCCCCGTCTCTGGATTGCTCTGGAACCGTTTTACAGACCCTTTTGTCTTGCTCCGCCCACCTCGGAGCAGTCTCCGCCCACAACGCATGTGCCCCACAATCCTCACTGGCGACCCTTGGCTGACCTTAATCCACTTTATACCAGTTTCTGGAGTGCTCTGAAACCGAGCCACAAATTTTTGAAATGAGCACCCTATGATTCACGGCAAGCTCCGCCCAATGTGGGCGAGTTTCAACACTTCTTATGCATTTCAAGCTCTCCCCAGGTGTTGCCCTCCCACATCGACCTTTTTGCGATTTTCAAACTGTTTCGAGAACCGAGTTAATGGATTTTTGGGAAGCGCCGCCTATCTCAATCACGCTCCGTCCATCTCGGGAATGTCTGCACTAACTGATGGCAACACCTTGCTAACCTTATTCTAATTTTTCGCATCTCTGGGATGCTCTGGAAGCGAGTTATCAGTTTTTGTCTGCGGCTCCGCCAACTTTCGGCGCATGCGCCGCTCGCTGTGGGCGAGGCTTAGCATGGGTACGTGTGCTATTTACATCTTGCCCCATGCCCTACCCATCCCCACCTTGACATCACCTCTCCAAGTTGTTCTGGTAGAACCGAATTTTTGGTCAGACAAACAAACAAACAACTAGGCGAAGCAAATTATGTATTGTGGGTGATGAGTGATCATTGGTATCAAAACAGGTAGGCATCACCCTTACAATCTCAGCAAAGTGAAAGTCTTAAAGGCACGTTCCGCGATAAACTAAGGATAGAACCTCATTAACGTGCATGATGACCAAGCAGGCAACAGTAGAGGATATGCTGCTTCTAAAATTTGAAAAGCAGCAAGCAGAACGCACGGCGCTCATGTTTTAGGCCCATTGGCGCTCGATAGGCCCATGCGGCCTCCAGTGACCGTGTCGTTGTCACATTGCCATTGCGCTCTCTCACCCGTCATTTTCTGGCCTCTCTCGTCTCTTATCAGTGTTTCGCCGCCTTTGCCAACCACAGTTGATCTTGACCACCTTACGCTCGTCCGGTGATCATGAGCAATTGCAATAAAGAGGGTCTTATTTCGGGCGCTTTTCCGTGCTTCCTTCTTCTTCAATAAGTCAACAAACACACGGCAGTTCTATTTTTGAACTGTATTACCTATGAAGTGTGGTCGTGGGAATTGCCTTTAATGTGGCTGGCCTGACCGGTAGATGCTCTGTCAAGTGTTGGTAATACTAACAGTAATAACATTAACAGCAACTAAAAGAGCAGCCTCGTTTACGCTCATGACCTGGTGTGCTCGGCCTCTGAGTCTGGAGGACGACGACGCGAAACGTAAGGCTTATAATAAAAGTTCAGCCTGACAACTTCGTTAGCACAAAGATTTACGTCGAACTGACGACCAAGGTTCACCTGTATCACCTGTGCTCCCGTTGATCATCGAGTTCCTCGAGCAGGCGCCAGTAACGTCTCCATTCATCCCTGCAACGTGCCACAGTTGCCCAGTGGTCTCTCTCTTTGTTCGAGGGACACGATGAGCTTGACATCCCGTGGAATCCAGTCGGTCATCGCTCTGGTCCAGCGGTCGTCCTCGAAGCGCATGACGTGCGCGGCTCACCTGATCTTCAAATCTTTAGCGAATGCGGCGGCGTCTTTGATCTTTGATCGTCGGCGGATTGCGGAGCTCCTAATTCCCTCTCTCACTTGCGTGTAGCGGGAAACTCCGAGCATCGCCTTTTCGATAGCGCGTCGAATAACGCCAACCGCATGCTCATCCTGCTTTTGTATAGTCCGAGTCTTTGAGGCATAAGTCAAGGCAGGAAATACCGCGGAATCGAAGAGTGGGCACGGAGCTTGGTGTTCTTCGTCTTCTTCGCTATTCTCTCAATGTTCTTGAAGGCTCCCCGAGCCCCTCGCTTCCTCCTGCTCAGCTCTGCTACTAAGTAGTTCATCATACTGATTTCACGACCCAGGTACACATAGCTAGAGCCTTCAGAGATGGTCGTTCCGTTGAGCGTGAAGGGGCATCAGAAACCAATCCGTTTCTCATGAACATCGTTCTCGTTAGATTCAGCCGTAGACCGATTTTTCCACACGCGCAGTCGAAATCAGTCAGTATTATTTCCGCTTGCTCGATGTTTGGTGTCATCAAAACGATGTCGTCAGCAAAGCGGAGATGGTGTAGCTGCCAACCGTCGATCTTCACTCCCATGTCTTTCATTCCAGTTGACGCATGACGTTCTCGACAGAGGGGCTGAAGAGCTTGGGCTAGATGGTTTCGCCCTGGCGGACCCCTCTCTTCACGTTTATGATCTCCTTGTAGAATGGTGAGATGCTGGACGCAAAGTTGCTGTAGAGCTCACGAAGAATCCTGATGTACGGAATAGGTTACTCTGGTTGCCCAGGGCTTCGATAACCGTTTCTGTCTGAACGGAGTCGAAGGCTTTCTCGATGAACGGACATAACGGCATCTTGTACTCCCACGATACTTCAATGAGCTTTGTTACCGTGTGGATATGATCAATCGTGCTGAATCCTCTTCGAAACCCTGCTTGCTCGCATGGCTGTCCTTCGTTTAGTGTTCTCCCAATCCTGTTCAGGATGACTCGTGTGAAGAGTTTGCAGACTACAGACAGCAGGCAGATTGGGCTATTATCGCCAATGTCGTACATCGTCTGTAGTACGTCTCCCTTCTTGTACAGCAACACAGTATTGCTGGTTTTCCACGAGGTGGGTACCTTGCATTCCGACAGGCAGCGTGTGAAGAGTCGAGGCAGAGTTTAACAAGAACTTGACGGAAGATTCTTCGATGTTCGTTTCTGATCCTGTCGGGACCGGTGCCGTACGATTCCTCACCGACGAGATGGCGTGTCGAATTTCGGAAGGAAGAACTGCAGGAACGACGTATCCATCCTGCTCCAAGGGGTATGGTGGCAAGTGGACGTGGCTGTCAAAGAGATCAGAGTAGAAGTCGTTGGTGACCTTATCCACTGCCCTTCTGGTCACTTTTCTCCCCATCTCGGGACTGCTCCGCAGCCGAATTATGAATTTTTTCAGTGATACCGCCAATTTTCAACGCATGCGCTGCCCACTATGGGCGGGACCTACCATGGGTTACGGTTGCTCTTTCCATCTTGTCACATGCCCTACTCATGCCGACTTTGACCCCACCTCTCCAAGTTGTTCTTCTGGGGAAATCCGAATTTCCGGACAGACAGACAGACAAACAAACAAACACACAAACAAACAAACAGACGAAACAAATCATATATAGTGGGTGGTATGGTTATAGCACACAGTGCTAATTGCTTCGTTAGGTGAGAATCGGGCATCATCGAGTTGTTTTGTCCCAAATTTCGTATTCACTAGGCTGGCTAAGGAAGGATCTGAGGGCGAAGGGACCATTTGTGATGGAACCTGCACTGTGAGATGCCTTTTCTAGCGCTGTTGCATGGAAGCGTGCATATATTTGGTCTTTGGAGAAAAGCAACCATGGCTTCATGTCGCATTAGGCAGCTTTAGAGTTATCGCGCTACATTTGTCGTGCTCCAACTGCACCAGACCCTAGCTTCACTTTATGTTCTTTGCTCCGGTATTCAATCCCTCTTTCACTGTTTCTCATTTCTTCCTGATTCTTAGCACCTCTTTTTCACTTTAACATTAAACTCTAATGTAGTTTTTGTTACAAGACACTGTGAAAATGATTTTGTATACCGTTATTCAGTCTCAGGCTTACTATGTATTGATGTTTGATGTGTTGCAGTGGTGCACCATGTTGAACCCGATTACTAAACTGTTTTCGTTCTGTTCAGTGTTCTGCTCTGTTTGAATTTTGTTCTGTTTGAATTCAATGTTGAAGTGAACAAGAGGAGCCAAGAGTCAGATAGTAATGAGAAACTGTTAAAAAGGGAGTGATTACCAGAAGAAAGAACATAAAGGGAAGTTGCGGTCTGGTACACTTATAGCGCGACAATTGTAGCGCGACAAGTCTGAACGCTGCCTAACTGAAGTTCTGTCCTGCTGATAGGAAAGAAGACTGCGCGATCACCGGTGTGCTCTAAGTATCTCTTGTCAAACCTGCGGGGACGAATACAATGGGGAAACATCAAGACCTGTCCATGTGTGGGGCAAGGAGCATTTACAGGAAAGGTTAGGTCACGCATATCGACTGCTCTGGATTGCCGTAGGGTCGAAACTCATATGGAGATGGCTTTTAGCACATGCCATTCAAACATCCGCAAACCCTGGAGGCACTTTGGATCCGGGTCAGTATTCCAAAACTGGACCACAGGGAAGGATGTCTGTCGGTCGGGAACTAACGCCTCGATAAGATTAGCATTCAACTGGAATCCTGGAATGAACACGACTAGCCTGAGGTCCTCCGCTACTACCGGTTGTGAGCTGATCTCGCGTTTTTGTGAGGTACGGTGTTTCACTTTCTTGCTGAATATGTGATGAATTAGAGTGTTCCGCAGATTTTGTGGGGGTTTACATTTGATCAGGTAACCTCATAACTCGATTTCCATCTTCTAGGCTCCGAAGAAGACCATAGCATCGAAACCTCAACCGCTCCTACATATTGCCAATCTCGTGTCGAGTCGAAGCTCAATAAACCTTCCCTAGTATATTGCCAACAAATCTTCTCGCAGGTGCAGCTGAAATCAGCTAGCATCTACTCTGTTCGATCAGTGTGAAGCGTGTGTCTTGGAGTCCGCGACGTAAAGGTCGTATCTGACCGGCTGGAAGAAAAGGGGTGGGGGCTTTGGATAGGTGCGACTAATAGTGAGCAAAGTGGAGACAACAATTTTTTTTCCAGAAAAGAGTCACGAAAGAGTTCTCTCATCGTTTAGGTACTTGTCCCGTGCGATTGGTTGAGAATATATGTGAGAGGTCCACAAATCAAACAAACTATACTCCTCATCATTACGGACTGTCGGGGCGGGTCAGTGCGGCTGCGTTTTCCGCGGTTCCAAAGTCTTTCTGCACCAGTTGTTGAAGCGATCAAATGACATAGCAGCATTATATCCTTCTATTACTCGTTTTCTACCACTTTTTGTAGCATACGCGCTTCAAAGAAAAGGCTGAGAACGGCTTCAAACAGTGTGCGCACTCCTTCTGGCCGATACGCCCCGACAGTCCGTAAATGATGAAGGAAGTGTATTTTTTGGATACTGATATAACAGCGGAATATGATCAGAAATAATAGAAGACTATTTACGCCACCCGATTATTATAAGGTTGTCCGAAAAGTTCTCAGCGTTTTTAGCGTTTCACTTCAAACGATTATAATCTTCTTAATACTCATCGAATCCAATCGAAACAAGCACGGTTCGATTCAGCACATTTTTGCCAATGTGGCACCAGTCGAGAAATCCCATCAAAGGAAAAAACTGGGTAGCAGAAAATTCACGAAATCCATTAAGGCTTTTTGCCTGGTCCTGATTGATGAAGTATTTTCCAGCAAGGGAATTCTGAAAATGTTAGAAAAGGTGATAGTCGGTTGGCGAAAGGTCTGAAGAATGTGGCGGTTGAGGTAGAACTTAAACCCCCAATTCGTTCAATTTATGGATAGTGATTTGTGAAACGTGTGGGCGGGCGTTGTCATGCAGAAGAATCAGGCCCTCTGTAGTGACAAGTGCTGGCTGCAGCTGACGCAATTTTCGGTAAATTTTGTCATGCAGAAGAATCGGACCCTCTGTGGTGTCTAGGCGGAAGGATGGTGCCTTTATGCTATTCGAGAGAGAATTGTTCTCCCTCTTAACGGTGGTTCAATATAGAGTGAGGATAAAGTTTATCCTTATAGCACAAAAAAGCGTGTGGTCGTGGGCCGAGAATCGAACCCGGGCCGCCCGCGTGGCAGGGGAGCATTCTACCACTGAACCACCGATGCACCAAAAAATGTGGTGTCTAGGCGGAAGGGTGGCGCCTTTATG
Organism: Cooperia oncophora; assembly: GCA_036418165.1. NCBI lineage: Eukaryota > Metazoa > Nematoda > Chromadorea > Rhabditida > Trichostrongylidae > Cooperia > Cooperia oncophora. The sequence goes on from MU966796.1 coordinate 103,758, forward strand.
CTATTCGAGAGAGAATTGTTCTCCCTGTTAACGGTGGTTCAATACAGAGTGAGGATAAAGTTTATCCTTATACTACAAAAAAGCGTGTGGTCGTGCTCGTCGACCAAAACCTGACTGAGGTACTCGCCCCGCCCCACTAGGAGCGGGTGTGGTGGCGGGTTCTGGCTCAAAGGCCAGAACACCCTCTCTGTTGACAAGTGCTGGCTGCAGCTGACGCAATTTTCGGTAAATTTCTGATTTCTTCACAGTAGGACTCTGCCGTGATGGTTTGGCCTGGTAACAAAAAGTTATAGTGGATCACACCAGCCGAGACCATAACCTTTTTGTCGCGAGGATTCGGCTTTGGAAATTGCCTCGGGGGTCCGCCGGCATCCAACCACTGTCCGAAACGTTTCCTGTTATCATACATGATGTCCCTTTCATCACAGGTGACAATTCGGTCCAAAAGCGGGTCGTTTCTGTTGTGCAGAAGCAGTGAAGAAGAAACCTCGAGACGTGCCAATTTCTGCCGGTCACTCAAATTGTGGGGCACCCACTTGTTGAGTTTTTTCACCTTCCCGATGCTTTTCAGACCATGCGCAACAGTGGATCTGCCAACGCCTAGCTTTTCTACAATCTCTCGAACTGTTTGGGCTGGGTCACCCTACACAAATGCCTTCAAATCTTCGTCAGGTATTGCTTTAGGTCGACCGCTACGTGGTTCTCCTTTAAGGCTGAAATCTCCAGAACGAAATTTGTTGAACCATTGTCGCACGGTGCTTTCTCCAACACTGGTGGGCCCCCACACCTGGTTAATTTTTCGAGCTGTCTCTACTGCGGATTGACCCAATTTGTAGTTGAAGAACAATATCGTCCGGAGTTGCTCTTTTGACATGCTTGAAAACTTCTTGAAAAAAGGGGGTCAATCGAGCAATGTTGAATAATGGAGAGATATACCATCAGATAGCGCAAGGAATTCTCTTCAGGATGCACTACCGAGAGGCGAGGGAGAATGAGTTTTTAATCAGCAATGAATGTACAAAAAATAGTAACACAAAACGCTGAGGACTTTCCGGGCAACCTAATAGCTCATAGAGCTGCTCTGCTCTACTTCCTGCTCTTAATTTCAGCCGGCTTGCTCAGAGGTTAGGCAAAGTGGTACCGTTGGAGCTGTCTTCACTACTCGTCTCGTCTGTCCAGCTTCTCACTTACACATCCGCCTCCTTCGACTTGGCTAACGCTCCATTAGCGAGTTGTTAAAAACGCAGGACTCGAACCTGCGCCTCACCATTTCCGGGGCGATGCACTATCAGTTATGCCACCAGATCCCCTCTTTCCCTCTGAGCTCACTGGCTTTTGCAAACTTTCCAGCACTCACACGCTCAAGTCCGTCAAATGGTGTGGACGGTGAAGCGCGTGCCTGAAGGTTGTGCATGTGTTTGAAGTTGTAAAGATATCCGCTTGCACACGTAATTCATCACAAGAGTACTAAGTTATGGGTGAAGTTGCAGGTCCGAATTCCACCTGGGGTCGATACTTTTTCATAGCACGGCATTTCCGTGACGACAAAGTCCCTGAAGGATTTCTCCACCGTAAACGAGGCGCCATTCTGTTGAGTGTCCGTTTTGCTGTGGAAGAGTTTGTCTCTTCTTTTCGCTTTGAAGATGGGAACCTGGGTGAATGAGAATGAGGTGAGATTTCGCTGGACGTTTGCACCTCGTCGAAGTGTTGCATGAAGGCACTGAAGGCGCATGATTCCCTTTTTCCAGCGTTTCTTCAGAACAGCATCCTTTCGAGACTGCTCCGTCAGACATCCCACGTAGGTTTCCGGTGCGACCTGGCTTCCTTGGTCGGGTCGTACAGTCCTCGATAGCCCTCGCACACCGGCTACAGTACTCGGCTGAGAGTACTGCGCTCCAGTTTCATGGTTGTCATAGAATTATCACTAATCCGTAGCCACTCATGGTCATGTCTGTTGTTAGTGGCTTGTCGACCTGGCATGACGCTGATAACGCGGCACCATTTTTACCATTCTTGAAAGGCATGGTTTTCGCCTGGGCAGGGGCGAATCCGCGGCCCGCGAATGTGGGACCTGCTTTTTCAGCTTCTCAGCTATCACTGCCTGAGTAAGAGCATGGCTCGTTAGCGGATATGGAGAAATTCCTGGAGCTAGAGAAATTCAGAGATCAGCTCGAAGTCATATGAAACATGTAATTTCTGGGTATCAAGTGAAAGAAATTTCACCTTCTTTGAGTGTCTTGACAAAATTCTCGAATCGTGCTCAATGGGATCTCCACCGTCAGTGCACTTCCTCCCCCGAGAAGACGTCAGAAGGAGTACCGATAATGGTTTATTATCAGCCTTAAAAATTTGAGCTTTTGTGAGCTATCGATTCTCTGGTAAGAGCAAAAGTGCGAATACGTAGATGTTAGAACTTGGTAGTAGGAAGTGGGGAGTCACCGCTGAAGGGCAGTTAGACACGAATGATATTGGCAAAAATCCTTCAGCAACTCCGTATACCTGCTGAGTGAGTCTTCGCAACACTCTCAACTCCATATTCATCTTTGCAGAGGGCTTGAACTCATACCGGCAGCGCCCACCGGCGACGAATAGCGTCAACCAGTGTTCCGAGCGTCCGGCAGCGTCAACGACTAAACAATTATAGATATCGATCTAGCGTCTGTCAGCGTCCGCCAGCCTCCTCCAGCGTCCACCAGCGTCTCAAGGGCTAGGGAAGTACAGGTGTCGATCTAGTGTCTCTAGCGTGCACCGGCGTCTACCAGCATTCAGGAGAGGAGAATATGGCGCCATAAGAGAGTAGCAGACAAGTGGTACCATCCTATAGCGCCATACTCTCTCCTCCCGATCGCTAGTAGACGCTGGCAGAAGCTAAGTGATACCTACACTTTCGTAGCCCTCGAGACACTGATAGAAGCTGGAGGACGCTGGCCGACGCTGGATCGATACTATGCTTTCCTAGTCGCTGACATTGTCGAACGCTCGGAACGCTGGTGGAAACTACTGGTCTTTGGTTGACGCTGCCACAAAGTATGGGCGCAGCCTGAAGGCAGTTCCCGTGTACTCCGAGCTGCGCGAAAAACCCGTATTCTGTGCACCCTTTCGAGTGGGCGCATTTGAATACCCAAGTATGCATCTAGAACGGATCCTTTCGTGGAAGAAGAGTGAGCAATGGTTGGTTCAGCACCGATTAGCTTTTTCTGGGCGTCATGCATCAGGCCCACATGCAGAGGCAGTGCGATAGTGCAATTTCTACGTAATGCCTGAGTGTTTATAAGACTCAGGAAGGTCCATGGCCCACCCACGCACTTGTTTACAGCCTTGTCCGCTGCGGATGAAAGGGCGTGTTCGCCCCATCACTCGCGTTTGGCGCGCGGTGGAGAACTGATATGGCGCACGCACCCGAATCCACCAACTACGGATTCGGATAAGCGACATCAACTGCTGGGAAACGACTGATACAAACGATAACCTGCCGTTCGTATATTCGCCGAAAGAAACAAAACAGGTTGGCGCCACGCTAAATGCTGTCGTGCGGAAACGCCCCATAATCGGTAGCGAACCAGGGTATAAGAGTGCGTTCAGACTTCGCAAGCGCGATCCGGATCGCTCGGATCGCGCGTTCCGATCGCGCTACTGTGGGTGAAATTCACACCGGGAGGGAGATGTCATGTTTGTACATGTTTTTTGTTCCTGTCCACTTTTTCCTTTCCTTCTTCCTGCCTTTGCGTTCATAACGCTTTTTTAATGTTAAGGAACGTTTCGATAGCCTTGAGTTGTGTTTTCTTTTGTATTCCCTCTAAACTTTTTTTTCAGATTCGGATTCTACAATGCCGTGGATGCTGGGTTTTTTCTTCAACATGAAAAATCATCGAGTAAGTCTTGCTTTCATTTCTACTTTGGTATTTCTCCTATCTCGTACTCGCAGTTGCCCAAGTTTTGAGAAATGGCTTTGTTATGCATATTTCCTTTTCGTTCATATTTTTCAGATTTGGATTCGCAGCCTCTTTTGTTCTATGGAGGGATTTCATTGAGGTGACTATTGCCTTATGTTCATTGCAAATTTTTCTCTTCTTCTCGTATTTTTGGATTTGCCGTTTCCAGATTTCGTTTGCGCACTCTTTGAATGGGGGAAGGCGTCAGCCATGTGCGCTTCAAGCTTTGCTCGCATTGATCTACTTTTGTTGTTGAATTTTTGAATATATGTGGAACACAAATAAAGATGCTTTCGTGTATTTTGATAAACAACAACTGTACCAAGAGGACCAACAAGAAGCAGTCAACAAGAAGTTAATGTATGGTACTGGATACTGTATAGCCTCCTTGTCGTGTGGTTAACAGGCAGTGTTAAACCCACGACAAGGAGGCTATACAGTCCCCAGTACCATACATTAGGAAGTGGGTAATAATCACGGAATCGCATGACTGTGACGGAAAGAACGTGCACAATTCTGTTCTACCAATCTAATCAGATTTCGGGAAAGTCTCGTGACATTTCCATCGGAAATGCTTCAACAAGAATGCTCAGTAATGTCTAAAGAGTCCACTGCAATGTCATGAGTAGTACTGGCCGAAGCGCAGACTATAGTTCCACTGGAACCCGGTTATACACCGAACTATCCCCTAGTCTGCCGAAATGAAGTATACTGACTTTTACCGGTTTTTTACCGACTTCTTTTCACACGGGCATATTTGGCTGAAAACTTGCTTCTAGGGGTACTACGTCCCCTTGAACACGAATATCACATCTGCATTGCCCGAATCCTTATATATGGTTCTGGGGACTGTATAGCCTCCTTGTCGTGTGGTTAACACTGCCTGTTTGCTTCTTGTTAACCCTCTTGGCACAGTTGTTGTTGTTTATCAAAATACACAAAGGCATCTTTATGAGTGTTCCACATATATTCAAAAATCCAACTACAAACGTAGATCAATGTGAGCTCAAAGACTGCGCATACAAAATCTGGAAACGGCAAATCCAAAAATACGAGGAGAAGAGAAAAATTTGCAGTGAACAAAAAGCAACAGTCACCTCAATAAAATTTCTCCATAAAACAAAAGAGGCTGCGAATCAAAATCTGAGATATATGAATGTAAAGGAAATATGCTCGACCAAACCATTTCTTAACTTGGCAACTGGGAGTCAAAAAATACGAAATAGGAGACAAAGTGGAAATGAAAGCAAGACTTACCCGATGATTTTTCATGTTGAAGAAAAACCAGCATCTACGACACTGTAGAACCCGAATCTGAAAAAAATTTGGAGGGGGATACAAAAAAGCACAACTCAAAGCTATTTCGAAACGTTCCTTAACATTAAAAAGGCGTTATCACAAAAGAAGAGGAAGGAAAAGAAAAAGTGAACAGGAAAAAAACATGAACAAACATGACCCCTCCCTCCCGGTTGTGAAATTTCACCCACAGTAGCGCGATCGGATCGCGCGGTCGCGAAGTCTGAACGCGCTCTTAAGGCAGCGCTCATAACGTTCGCGACAGCAGCTGCGATGCCGCGATCGCCGCGATCGCCAGTAGGAGGACCAGCTCGCCCAAGATGGACGGATTGAAAAACTTTGTGGAAAGTTATTTTCATGTGGTTTGTTTTTCTTTCTCCCGCCCACTAGTACTCTCAGTGAGGGGGTTATTTGATTAATAAGTGCGGTGCATTTAAAATAATAGGCTTCTAGATCGAGATATCAGCCGGTTTTAAAATTTCACATAGTTTCATATTTTCTACTTCCGTGGGCAGTGATTTGGGAGTGTGGGAGGTGGAAATACCAAGTCTCATGAAGAAATGCGTGAATTTTATGAAATGTGCGGAGTCAGGGGGGGCTTGGTGGCATTACGGAAGGCCGTGGCAGCGCATACAGTGGGACGTAGTGCCCAGGCGGACCTAATGGCACACCTTGCCTCAGCACTTAGTGGACGGGGAACGTTGTCTGGGAAAGTCTAGAAAAAAAACGAAAATTCTGAGAGGTGGGCGGAGTCAGGGCGGGGCTTAGTGGGATATGGGTATTGGCGTGGCTGGGGACCTAATGACACACTAAGGACGTAGTGGCCCAGAGCGGACCTAATGACACACCTCACTGATGGACGGGGGAATTGCCGAAATAGTGGAAGTAGTTCGAGCGGCGCACACAGTGAGAGGTAGTGCTCCAAGCAGACCTAATGACACACTCCACTGGAATTTATTGAAATCGGGGAGGTGAAAGGCGTTATGAAGGAGTGATGAAGTAATGGGGCGGATTCAGGGAGCGGAGTGAGGGGCGGAGTCGGGGGCGAGGTCGGGGCGAGGGTAGGGGGGAATGAGAGGTGAGGTAGTCGAAGAGGATTAGGCGGAAGAAAGAAAAAAACCGCATGAAAATACCTTTCCAACAAGTTTTTCAATACCCATCTAGTTGTGTTGGGGCGAGCTGGTCCTCCTACTGGCGATCGCGGCGATCGCCGCTGCTGTCGCGAACTATGAACGCTGCCTAAGCTGCACGGTTTAGTCAACTACGTACTTACGAAATCATGCTAACTTATTAATCTCTTCAGTTATTTATAGATTAGTTCAACTAACTGAATTTTTGTACTATTTTTTACATATCGGGTTCCCTAGAAAGCAGGTGTCGCTATACTCAGCCCAACTTTTGCGCTGTTCGGTACTGACTACCCTTCTCATTACGACCCCCACCCCATCTCGGCGGTCAAATAAGACCCCCATTTGTTGGGGAATCTTCAACGATGATGTGCCCTGAGGTTGCAAGGCAGTCCAGTGCGGACCACACCACCCAAACCACGGAATCTTTTACATTTTCAAAAGTCAACGCGAACCGCTCCTTCGAGACGAATGAGGTAGATCGCTTATCCTTAAAAGTGTGATGAGAATTTAGTTTCGTGTTTTTAAAAGCACCAGAAATCAGAAATTATAATTTCCCTCCTTTCCTTCTGCGTGAGCCTTGAGGGCCAGAATAGAAACTACAGTAAGCAAATAATGATTCTCGTTTCTACCTTTTTATTAGACTGTTATGACCATGGGACCCCTCGTTGGACACTGTGGTGGTGATAATTATTGACGAGTTCCCGTGGGACAGGCGATGAATGCCTGTTATCCAAACATCAATGCTTTTCATGAATTTAATCTATTTTCAATTATCATTCGGCAACGATTTCCACATCCCACCAGTGGCTTCGCTTCGCTCAGACACGGACTTGACAGTCTGCTCTAGTAAATTCCCTACTCCAAACATTACCTTTCGGAGAACCTTGTTACTTTTTTTTGCTGAATTCTGAGATTTTTCGAGTTATGTGGAACTCTGAAGTTCCTAGTCGTTCCTGACAGAGGTGCAGTCCTGCCATACAGGACTGGCTAATCGATCTCGGTCCTACTTTCAATTTTATTGGCAGGCCCGTCCCCCTGCTCTTCCGTGTTTTCACACGTGGACGGTCATCATTGGAACTAACAACTAAATGCTTGTAGTATCGCACGATTGTAGTAATCGAGCCATCGGAAAAACAACCGTTTAACATAGTAATCCCTATTTGTGAGGATTATACCAGTATATCTTTTCAACATCTCTACCCAATCAACCATAACCGCACCCCGTTTTTTCCAAGTCACTATCGGCTCATTCATTTGTCAACCCATCTAACTTGGCTAGTGGTTGCTATACCAATAAGCAAATCGATCGGATCAACGGAAATTATCGATTTCTGAAAATTTTATGTTTCCCGTTATTGATTTTGTGCCATGAAATGCCGACATTAATAGTTGGCGGAGCGAGCGCCCGTGCTTTGTTCAGGGTTTATTTGTGGCGCGGTTGCGTGCAGAGCCATACTGGATCCACCATGGCAGTCCGAGCGTTTTCACTTGCTGGACATCTTCATATGAAAACTGTTGGAGGTAAAGGTAGAGTTTTTCGTTATGTTTTTCACTAACCTCATGTCTTAGTGGTGCGTATTCGAATAGTCGCTCCATCTTTCTGGTTAAAAAAACCTCTAGAACATTTATTTCAACTACGGCTCAAGGTTCTGTGAAATCTTTATGCTTTCCTTGTTCCTGCCTTGCTACCATTATCAAACTCCGAATCTATTGACCCCGGAGGTGAATCTCTTCCCTTGGGGAATGTTTAAACAGACGTCTGCAAAGCTGAAACGTGTTCGTTCAAAGGATTTCCTTAATTAGGGAGTAAAAAGGGAAAATCAATTGAAAACATAATTCAATATTCCTTTCGTTCCTACCTCAGCTCAACTACTGTTCCTTGTCAGCCTTTCAAAAATTTGTCTCAATAGCTACATTAGAAGTTGCAATGGTTCAGTCGCAAACATTCTGACGCTCTTTGTTAGAGGGAGCACCTCCTGCTCGGGGAATCCCTAGCGAGGGGGTCGTATTTGCTTCCAAGAGAAATTTTCCCGGTGGGTAGCCTTTCTGGGTTTTCCGGTTTTTCCCGTTTTGCAAGGGCTACTATATACCGCCCCGCTCTAGAGTAGTTTTTCTTGAGGAAGTGGAGAATTTTCAGGAAAACTTCGGAAAAGTGGTAGGGTGCTGAGGAAATTCAAGAAGATCGTCGTAGGTAGGATGGGGAGATGAGGAGGAGGGGGTCGTATCAAAGGAGGGAGTGGTCGTTGTCTGCAAAACTTTCTCCTAATGGCTGGACGTGCATTGATGTAGAAGATTTCAATAAATTCCAAAAAGAACAATCACTGTTCAATGCGAAATGAATTCGTCACCCATTTGCACTTTGTCATCGGTCGATTAAATTTTAGTTCCAATTGCATTGAGAGCTACAGCATTAGCATATATCCGTCCGAGCATCAGGACCCACACATACACACATATATACACACACACACACACACACACTCTCTCTCTCTCTCTCTTCCTCTCCCTCTCTCTCTCTCTCTCTCTTTCCTTTCTCTCTCTTTGAAACCTGGGTCTACGAAGGAGTTGAACTTACTCCCTTTGAATCCGTAGATCTAGACCTCCTGTTTTTCTTTACACTCTCTCGTCCGTATGGCATTCCACTGCCACTGTGACGTCACGAACTGCAGCTTCTCACAGATGATAAGTGGCTCATCCACTACGAGGTGTACTGCCCTAGAAAAAGCCCGTATACTGGTTTACCACATGTTTCTTGCACATTTCGATCGCTCTGGCGGCAGCTGTCCTCAATTTGTCCGTGTTACATGGTTTTGCAACAGGACCATGCACAAAAGTTCGAGCTGTCCCGTAACACTGAAACTTGACATCTTCGGTGGACTAGCACCACGTACTTCAGTTTTGAGCTCGAGTCTACCCATATACGGTCATTCGTGTTCAAGAGTCAGACTAAGCCGGGACAAAAAAGGTAACCGAATCTACCGCCAACGAATTTCGATCAAAATCTAACGGGAATCTCGAACAATGAGGAGTAAACTTGTTCTCTGATGTACTGCTGTAGCCAGAACCAAAGGGGAAAAGTGTCCCATTTTCTGCAGTTGAAACAGTTGAAAATAGTCCTTCACTATCAGAGGTCAGGGCTCATCATTGGTTGCGGATCACGGTCGAGTTCGTGCGACCCTGCCCCCCCCCCCCCACCATCCTACTTCTTTCCTCTGATAACATCGAAGTGTCGAGTGGTACGCCCCCCCCCCTCTCCCTACAACGGGTAAAAACGACCCCCCCCCCTCCATGGCCTCCGTGAAGCGAGAAGAATCGCCCATTAGCAAAAGAAATTTTGTAGACCAAATGCGACCCCCCCCCCCAGTTGGTCCCCAACATGATGTGTCCTGAGGAGGTAATCCACCAAGCGGGACCCAACTGTTCTGCTCTGTATGTTCAGTACTCAACATCCAGCTCTCATCCCCTGTAATGAGTTTGGGTTGTGGGGGCACAGAGCAAAGACTGACAGTTGTCAACGTCAGTGGCAAGTAGCTGGGGAATGATATTTTCTAATTTTTTGGCTCACAACTGCTGTACTTCTTCTGTTAGTTCAGTGTAACGTTGTACATGCGTAGAGGATCACGCTGTTCAGTGTTTTGTCGATCGAAATCTTTAAACAGTAAAGTTTTTGTCTGGTGTAATGCTATGGCCGAAAACAAAATGTGACATCGATTTTATTTGGCTCCATGTTAGCTTCGACTTGGAACATCTCGCTTCCGGCTAAAGCAGTACATCGGAGAAGACCTCAAAGCAGTACGTCAAAGAAGACCTCGGGACTTGTAGGATTTCGAAGATGGGGGCGGGAAATCCTAACCAACCTTATGCATAAGTACGTATTTCTGAACCACTATTGGAGTCGGGATCATGGGGATCGAATTGCCATCATTCGTTAAAAGCCCCTTTTTTCCACAGCGATCTCTAGTAGTGAGTCGAAGGGAAGATAGTGTAACACCTTGATTGAATTAACCTGCAAAAAAGCACAAGCTGCGTTCATACTTTGCAGAAGCGTTCATCATCGTCTAGCGTGTTCCCAGGTCCGGCAGCGTCGGCGACTAGGAAAGCATAGATATCGACCTAGCGTCTGCCAACGTCTGCAAGCGTCCACCAGCGTCCACCAGCGCCCCCAGCCTCTCGAGGGCTAGGGAAGTACAGATATCGATCTGGTGTCTACCGGCGTCTTCCAGCGTCCATCACCATCTAGCAGCTCCCGGGATTGTACAGTATGGCGCGATGAGGGTAACAGACAGCTGGTAGAATATGGGGAATTAGGAGGGTAGCAGACTGCTGGTAAAGAATTAGGAGGGTAGTAGACATCTGGTAGAGTACGGGGAGATACGAGGGTAGCAGACTACTGGTAGAGAATATGGCTCGATTGGAGGGTAGCAGACAACTGATGACCTCCTATCGCACCATACTATCACCAGCAGTCTGCTGTTGGTCGCTTGTGAACGCTGGAAGACGCTGGCAGACGCCGGCAGACGCAAGATCGATACCTATACTCTGTCGTTCCTTCGTCTAGAAAGTCTTGCCATTCACAGCCCTTTTCCCTTGTTACCGTCAGATATAGGTTGTACCATTGGGTTCTGGGAATTCATGCGTTTGAATGTCGCACTTCGTTTTGTTGTTTTTTTTCGAGTTGGGCACCGCGTTACACAATGAAATTGCGTGAGACATTTCACAGGAAGTGCCAGTCGAACCTTCCTTCCATTTATTATACATTTCCGCATTCCGTTTTTCCGCGTATTGCTTCCTAGCATAGCAGCAAGCTACCATTTTTCAACCAGAGCACTGCTGCACTGAATTTCTGTGTTAACTGACAACGGGGATGGGAGGAACTGTGTTTATACTACGCCTTACCCTTCCCCCACCCCCACTTTCCTCCTTCACTTTACTCTCTTCACTACACACCGTCTTCCCAAGTGATACCACAATTCTGCCGCCGAATGAGAGATGGGTATAGCATCGTCGGGGGATTGCCGTAGGGTGAGGCTCTTGTTCGGTGCAAAGTGGGACGTCTCGGGAGGGTGGTCGCATCAGGCTTAAAGCGAAACCTTCTGAGCCGCCAAGGAAATGCTTGCCGTTGTTGATTTCCCGCACTTTTCTCCCCCAACCCCCTCCCTCGTCCACCTCTATATAATCGCTATTTGTGATAGTGATTCAGAGGAGCTCTCCCTCGCTCAACTGCAGTTTTCTGGGGAAAATCTGTGGTAGGGATTTGGAAGAATTTGGTGGAGTGGTAAGTAAGCTGTGAGACAGGGGTCGTGGAAGTCATCCATTCCGATGCTGTACCTTGCTGTGGAGCGAGCGAATCCTCCGATCAGGTAAGAAATGGTAAAATAGTACTTTCGCCACGCCCGCTAACTAGGGTCCAAGAGGATATACTCTCCTACCCCTCGTGAAACTGGGAAAAAAAAACTACAATCAGACAAACAAATCCTTCGAGGTCAAATACGACCATTCCTCGCCCAGCGACCAAACACCGACCTCACTAAAGCATTTCGCTCATGTTCTCATAATTCTTGCCTCCTTAACGACCACATACAACCCCTTGATGTCGATTTCATAACAGTGCTTTTCATTTAGATCTCATTGTGATGGGAGCTATTGTTAGCCACACAAGGAACGATCGAAGGCAAATATATGGTGGTAAAAACTATGGGCATTCAATAAGGGCATAATCGTCATTGTTCCGTGCATAACCAGAGCTAATCGTTCCTACTTAAACTGATATGATACTGATAGTGCTGACATGAACCTATATGAATGATCCGAGAGTCCTGTGTATCCGACAGGAGAGCTTTTGGTTCGCTGACCAGCAGGTTTAAATGGAGTACACAGCCACGCCCTTCTTCTCTACGGGTTACGAACTGCATATCTTCGACACTGTGTGGGTATGTAGATGTGTGTGTCGATCTATGTTTCGGTGTGTCATGGGTCTTGAGAAAACGCAATGTGCACGGACGTGTGCAATGTTTGAGGCTGCATAACAAATGACTAAGCAAAATAAAACAAAAGCCCCTAAATATTTGTTTATTCTGCCCAATATTTCGAATTTCAAGGCTAAGTCTCAATTCGTCTAGAAATTCATCTTTGGGGGTAGCTTGACTCCTTGACGCATCACAGGGAGGCGAATATCGCAATCATTATGCAGGACAAGTTACTGCACAGCTCTCAGGGCACTTAATCCCTTTGAAAAGCATGCGCGAGGGCTAGTCCTTTACTCTATATTCACTACGAATAGGTGACTTTTCGAATCATTCTTTGCGAATCGGGCGCTGTCCAAGTCAGACGCTTGCACGGCTGAACGGTGGTGGGCGTGTTGCTCCTAAAGTCGTGTGAACTGTGAAGCTACGCGATGCGGTTGCCTTCCTGCCAAGTTCACATTATTTGAACCGATGCAAACTGCATGAGGCTGCGTTCATACTTTGCGGCAACGTCCACGGGTGAACAATAGCGTCCATCGACGTTCCGAGCGTCCGGCAGCGTCAGCGACTAGGAAAGTATGGGTATCAATCTAGCTCTGCTGGCGTCTATCATTGTCTGCCAACGTCCACCAGCAACCAGCAGCAGACTGGTGTTAGAGTGTACGGGGCGATAGGAGGGTACCAGCTGTCTGCTGCCCTCTTATCTCCCTTACTCTCCACTCCCGGATGCTGCTGGTCTCTGCTAGAGGTTGGTGGACTCTATTAGACGATGGTGGACGCTGCCGCAAAGTATGAACGCAGCCTAATTAATATGCATTCTCATCTGTATCATGTAGTATGTCTTGAGATGTGGCAATGCTGATGGAGGGTTTGAATGTGCATGGAAAGTGGACCATGTGCACAGTCCGGAATAGAATTCGTAGGTGATTGATTTTGCCCAGCCCGGCCACTTTTTCATCAATCAGATGCAAGATATTATGGCAGTAAAATGTCGGAAAGAATGTAAATTGTTCGTTTCTTTTCACTTACAATCGAACAGAACATTATGCTTCATCAGTCCCATCAGACTCGTCAGTGAAATGGAACTGATGGATCCCAAGACGTTTGAGTGTTCCGACGTCCGTTAGTTACTGCTCACGTTTGTGAGATTTATAAGAGACCAAATACCACACATCTGGTAGGTTTCGTACAACGATGACGTGTGCTATTCAAATGCTTCTTCGATTCAGTATATGCGATTAGTATGCGTAACGCATCACAAAGAGAGACTGGTCAGCGTTGAAAGCATTAATTATTTCTCCACACGCAGGGAATGACTAGATAATTTTTACACACTCTAAAATGCGCACAGATTCTTGGTAAATCTATTACACCAGATTTGTTGGACGCAGTGGGGGGGGGTAGCGAATGGTACACAGCCGGGATTGTACAGAATACGTGAGGGCCTCTGAATTTCTGTGATTAGAGTGGATCACTGAGCAATTTCGCAGTTTCACGGACATTACCAATCTGAGCAAAGTGCGACTTGCTAACCGACAGGAACCAACAAAAGGAACCAGCGAAAGGACAAAATGCCCCCTCCAAGCAGATTTGGGTGTTTCCTGCTCCTCTCTCAAATCGTTGCATTTCAGCCCTCAGCTTATTGAGGAGCAAAAAGCAGTACTATTTCGCCATCGATGAACTGAACGGCCAACTACTCTACTACAAAGAGGAAGCTGATTTGGTTGCTAAACGTGAACCTATTGGGGCTCTTCCATTAGCAAATGCTGCATTTACAATACTTGAAGGAAATGATAGGACTTTCGTGCTACAGTAAGTAGTATCATTCCACACTTTGTGTTATATTATACATTTTACTAAATTATTCGATATGGCCTACGATTATGTTTCAGCTGTGGCGAGAAAGTAGTCGAATTAGAAGCACCTAATCCTGAAAGTTGTGAATGCTGGTTAGAAGCGCTATCACACAGGTTCGTTTCATCACGACTGTTCATCAGTCCGGCTTTGACGGCCATGGGCACGATGGCTGGGAGCGGGGGTTACTGCTAACGTCATTGGTGGAAGGGCTGCAAGAGGGTATTCGGTCCCACCCCACCCGGCCCATCCACCAGTGACGTTGGCGACAACCGCACGCCCCCAGCCATCGCGCCCAGGTCTTTGATATGCGCACGGATTATTGTACTCCGTTACCCATTTCCGGCCTTCTGCACAAAATCTAATGATGCTAATTCCCTGCTGCATACTCAGGCAACTTTTCGATTTCATAAGGGCTGCGCCATTCACGTGCGCATTGTCACCTGGAACGCTAAACAAACATTCCACCGTGTGGTCAGGCGTCCGATGGCTGGTCGGCTCATCCGATTCTGTGCACTGTTCCGCTAGATCTTGTTAGAGGCAGTAGTGCCCACTTTGATACAGCCGTGACTAATCCTAGCGTAAATCGTGCGCCACAGGGGGAAATATGTATGGCTCTTAGCCACGATGGCTGAAAATGGCGTAAAGAACGAATCTTTTGTCTCAGTCTTCCATAAAAAAGCGATTTAGTGTTTCCAGTTATGGGACGGGTTATACATGGTCAATTGGGTGGCCAATGCGGGTTCCCATATGGGATATGAGGTAAAAGCAGGTCCGCGATAAGAAGCGTAGGTAGTGGCGTTGGAACGTGGAAGAGAAGCTGGTGGCTCGTCCAAGAAGAGAAAATGGCAAAGGAAACGTCAGCAACGCCTTCAATAGGGTCCCTCTGGCCTCAAACAGTTGTATGGGTAAACGTCCAAAAGACCGCGCGTTGAGACAAGCCTAATCGGCGGATTACTTGTAATGAGCCCTATGACCCCCTAAGAAACGGTCGAGCATCCATTCCATGCTATCTACCCGGTAGAATCGGTTTTTGCTTGAAGGCAGATTCTGAAGGCGGAGCTGGAGGCGAAGTCACTTCAAAAAGAGAGGTGTCACTGCAGCAACTTTATTCCTTAACTCCTTTACCTTACAACTTTCCACTGGCACAAGATTGTCCACTGTAGACCACACTACCCTTCCCACACAATCTGTTGCCTTTTCGTAGGTGATTGCAAGCCGCTCTCCCGGAAGTTGTTGGTGATTCTGTCCTTATTGAAGATACATGCTTTTTCGGTGCTATGTGTTTGCTTTCGCTTGATGCTCGTTTGGCTAGTAAACAGCTCCCAGCACAATGGGATACGATTATGACCATCCCGAGCGGTGTTTTCGATGATGTACCGCTTCGTTCCATTACACCATCACAAAAATCCATGGCCCCGACGGGAAGCTGGAATATTCATGAACCAACCACTAGCTCCCTTAGTTACAATTACATCAAAGGCAGATTCAAAAAGCGATCGAGACCGGGATAAGAGGTTAACAACTAAGTCAGGGGATTTTCCTCATTGTTTGTTTGTCTCTCCATTTGGCTCCTAAGGAAAAACTTCAAAGAAAGGGGAAATAAAGAAAAAATATTGGAAATAAATAAAAACATAGGCGACTATACAGCCCATATCTCGGCGGCCCCTTGGAGCGTGTCAGAGGGTGTGGTTTTTGACACCAGCGCTTTCAACCAGTAGCTGCCGTCCTGACCTGGCAACAACGAAAACAAAACTTACTCTGTACTTTGTCCAAAATGTCGCGAAACTTTTTTTTTATCTTTTTCTTCTTGTCTTCGAATCGTTACACGAAATCAGAACGCGCCTTATATTGGGGGAAGTATTGTAAAAATGGCCCCTCGTCTAAGGTTCATCATCTGGTACGGCCCCTTTCCTACCCTACTCGCCGTATTTTTATGTTTGGCTAGTTTCCTTTTATTTTTTTCCGGGAACTTGAGTGTACCAGTTATTTTGCACCCAATCTGTATATTAAAAGTGAGCAATTAAGTGTAGTACCATTGACTCTGCATGTATTACAGGGCTTTAACATCTCAGCGAAATCGCAGACGTCGATTACGTAGCCCAAGAGTGCGAAAGGAACGCAAGAAATGCTTATCAGTATGCAACTTGTGACACTTTTGCAGTCTTCGCTGCGTACTCAGGGCGTGTCAGGAGGCTGTTTGGCAATAGACCAGCCCCAAGTTTCACCAGTTGTCGCTCGCCTCCTTCAACAACTGACTGAATACAAGCTGGCGCCAAACCCATGCTCCTGACACGCCCAGTGTCCGCAGTATGCATGACTGTAGATCTCTCTATTGTTTATCACTACATCCTTATGACACCTATTGGACCTATTGCAGGACTGCGAAGAAGGTCCTGTCGACGACTACAGTCTTGTCCCTCCACTAAGCGGGCGGAAATGTGAGCTCGTTTTGTGACTATTAATTTCTTTCATTACAAAACCATGTTTTCTATCCAGTGTATTCAGAACTTGATGATTTGCCCTGAATTAACCCTAAAGTATTTCTGTCTACTAAAGTCTCACCTACCCCCGATTTAAAGACAGCTCCCGCGATAAAAGTGTCAAGGATAATTGCTGATCAATGAAACATGAAACAGTAGCTGATGAGTAATTCCTCAATGAAAGAAAAAAGAAACAAGAGCCCTCAAGAGCACCATAACATAAACAAATCGCGCCCTGACAGTCACACCTCCCTGCGGTTCACACCTCCCTGCGGTCTCTGTGCAAACCCTGGCTCACAAATAACTTTGTCACATCTCCCAGTAGTGGATACCATCGAGTGCCAAGAAAAGAAAACAAAAAACAACAGAAACATAGAGGAAAAACTCTTGGAAAGGAAATGAAACATGTAAAAAGCCGGCGTCCGAACTTTGGTTACGGTAGCGAGCGTGTTTTAGTGTGGTGAAGTGCGTCGAGCTTTTGCACCACAGAAATTGCATCATTCGTGATTTTTACGCGTTTTACCTTACGAGATGGGTTGCTGTACGTGCTCCCAATGAATAAAATGTGATGAAGGAGAGCAGAATTATTCACGAGCATGAGCGCGGTCAGCAAAAAATACATGCAGTTCCGATTAATGACTGCCGTCCCAACAAGGAACAACTGAGCAGGCGTTAGAACTAGAACTTTGAGCGGTTCTAGCTAGCTCCTCGCTCGCTGAGGAGTCGCGAGGGTGAGACAGTATCTGGCTCGGGGGCTAAACTACCTGCCCAAGGAAGGACGACCATGTATTACTTGAGCGCGGGGGCTGTCTTTAATTCTATTGCGGAAATAGGCAGAATTGAGTAAATACGTCAAAACTGGCTATAGAACGGAGGAACACATTGAGGGATTGGAGTCGTGTTTTTTTCTGTGTTGCCAAAAATTGCTCAGTTAGGGTAAGGAAAAACAGTTTACCAAACTAATTACTATATCAATCTTACAGTGCATTTATTTGGATGCCCCTTTTTAAGTAATTAGCGTGGATAGACCATTAACTAAATGTGTGATAAGAAATGCCCTATTGAGGATAATTATCTGTTAGCACGGACGCCTTTTGATCTGCTCAGTGAGTAATCGAGTACCACCAGAGTGCAGAGTGCTGCTGATCTCTGTTTATCTTCCGTTTTGTAGAAGACATTCCCTGATATTTGATTTTTTCCAATTCAGACTCCTGCAGCGCAAGTCACATATCAAGTGACATGGCACTGTCAGTGTTAGAGAAGAAATTTAACGACCTGGAACCACTGGGCCGGTCGCACAGCAGTGGAATTGAAGATGGAAGTACAGACAGGGTTCTTTCAGAGGTAAGTGTCGTTAATTGCCTACAGTGTGCATCAGCCTAATTCAGTACAGTAATGGTTCGTACAGGCGAGCAGTTCAGTCATGATCCCAAATGATAAGGCGTCCGACGGGGACGTGGTTTGGTGCGCGGCCAGATCAGATTCCCAGCAATTCCAGCGGGATAGGATGGCAACATTGGTGGAAAAAGGAACCCTGGCTGCGTTTCAATACGCGCTGCGTCACACGCTCTGTCGTTGATTTGTGCAAGTGTGCCTCCTCCGGACAGGACTTTTTCTCAAGCAAGCTCATGGGTTTCCTTGATTTTGACCTGTATCCCTTGACTGTTTCACTAAATATCCACTTGTTGTATGTGGTCACTGCCCACGAAATCACGAGTTTGCTCCATTGGCGAAGAATCTTCGTTAAAACCCCTGTTTATTGCGGTTTTTTCAACAATACCGGCAGATCTGTGCAAATCTCTGCTAGCTCTCGTTTTTAGAGAAAAATCCTGCATGGCGCCAGTTAGAAGCCTGTCACTAGTAAGTCTCGAAAGGTAAAAGCGAAACAGAACTATAACAAGGTCCTTGCTGACGGTATTATTGTATGAATTTTCTGGACCCGATGGTTAATGGGTACCCTTGTCCTCTGCCTACCTAATTACAGCTGGCTTGCAAATCGTTCACTGCTGGAAGCCATATAACATTAGAAAAAAAGTGACAGAAAAAGTAGAAATTAGGTACATAACAAAAAGTAGTTCGCGGAAGCTCCGTAGTCAGCTGAGGATAACGGTAATCCGACGAGATATTACACCAATCAGTTGCATCATTGGTGCACCAAAATTCATCTTGCGCACGAGCCCGGTCATCAGAGCTTGACACGCTGGGCCAGGATTGACCACCGCCGTGCCACCAACCAAGATCTATGTAAGATAACCTCATAGTTAGCAACTTCGGAGATGGGCGGAGCCAAGACAAACGGTATGAGCCCGCCTTCGACCTCCTTGCCTCACAAGTGGTGATATAATAGGTCAGTGATCGATTCAGGAGAAAACAAAAGATGGAAGCGCCGCGGGTGAGCTCATTCCATCCTGTCGAGACCGCCCGGACTGATCGCGGCGATATCAATGGTATGTGTAGGATGGATTTTGGTAAAGGGCGATCCACTGAACACGGATGTCTGACCTGCGACTTATGACTACCGAGACACCCTCGTCACTCACTGTGGAGTCGCAGAAGGGGGACTTTTCCCGAGGCCGGTGTACTTGTGCAAGGAAGGATTTACCGATTGTTTGAGCACGGAATCTTCCTCTGAAAAAAGTAGAGCGTGGCTCTGAACCTTCCATACCAACACACAAACGCATTAAGGGCAAAGCCAAACTTCGCAGAGAACTTCAAAACGCATTATTGTGAGTTTCAGCTCGCTGACGGGAATCTCGACGATTGGGTCAGTAAATGGTTGGAGCAGCAGAAATTCTCCCGAGATGATCCAAGGTTCACTATCTCACAGTCACCTACACTTTTTCAACACTTTGTTACCAATCCTATCAGAACTGCTTTTTGTAGAATTGACTCAATGAATTCCTCTACAGCAACGTCACCATATCGCAGCGCTGAAGGATCGACAACTGGAAGTGAACGGTTCTCTTTCCTGAAAGATTTATTTAATTTGCTATACATCTTCGCTCTCCGCAAGCGATTATCCTGTCCGTGGGGGAGCTGTGGAGTATCAGGGTGGACGGTGGGTTGAACGTGGCGTCAACCTGCTCTCCAACCAATGTTGGAGAAGGACAACAGCCCATAGTAAACAGGCTGTTGCTGCGCCAAATCCTCCCTGACACGTCGCAGCATCCTCAGAGTACAAGACTGCAGATCTCCAGAGACAGAAAAGAACGTATAAGGTCGACTGCAAGTTAAACAAACTTCAGGGCTAGCAACGAGGAACTGCACCATCTTCGGTTTATAAGCAATCAGCAGAAGAAGCGAATCCATGAGTTACTCAGAGAAAAGGCAGTACTCAGAGACCAAGCAATCATATCGCGGTAAGTTTTGCAAGCTGGGTGGAGGCCTTCAAAAAAATTCATTTTGCTTGTGAAGTGCGCCATGGAAAGGTACATCGCACAGGTGGAAAGGTTTATGGAAGACAGCTTGTAGAGACCCCTGAAAAATCCCGTCTCGATACCCATGAATAAATTTCACAAGAAAAATCTGGCGGACTCATTGCAGGCAGCGGACCCTCGACAGTACGGCCGATGTGCGAGACACCGTGGTGTCCCAAAACCGTTTTCTCAACTCTGAAATTATTCGACTAAATCGACAATGCTGCGAAATGCAGGAAGATATATCACGTCTTAGTCGGTAAGTATACTTCTTCCCAAGTAAATTCTGCAAATTTTCGAATTATCAAGAAAGGATGTTAGGTCAAAAACCGTTGTAAATGATATGCATGTTATCTGAAGTGTCTTTGGAGAGTGATTACGAGACCTTCATGACTGCTGCGGAGAAAAGACTACGGTAGTTCCCAGGGGATCATACCTGCGTCTATACACACTTCGACCGCTATATTTATATGACCTTTGAAACAATTAGTATCAAGTTACAAACGAATTGCAGACACGAGGCTAACAATAAATTCGTGCATTGAAAACTTACGCCCGATATTAGTGTTGAGTGTGGATATGGTCCCCCATAAAATCTCTCTCCCGACTTTATGTAGAGGTGTCCACAGCAGTTATGGATTAGTACGGTAGTGGTTCCTGCAAACGATAGGGCGTGGAACGGGGCGTGGTTTGGAGCACATCCTGTGTAGCCTTCCTTACCAGTAGCAGCGGATTCGAAATGGCATCAATTGTTGGAAAGATCTCCCCTGCACTTTTTTTTCACGCGCTCTCAAACGCCCTATCTTTTGCAGGGATCATGACTTTCGTTCGGTACTTTGCAGCAGCACTCAATAGCTAGCAATAGCGTCCACCGGCGTTCCGAGCGTCCGGAAGCGTCAACGACTAGGAAAGGATAGAGAACAATCTACCATTCACCAGCGTCTCGAGGGCTAGGGAAGTATAGTTATCGATCTAGCGTCTGCCAGACAAGCGTGCAACAGCGTCCACCAGCGTCCGGGAGAGGATAGTACTCTCTGCCACCTGTCTGCTACCCTACTATCGCGCTATACTCTCTACGAGCAGTCTGCTACCTTCGTATCTCCCCATACTCAACCAGCTCTCTGCTACCCTCCTATCGCGTCATACTCTGCTCTCCCGGTCGCTGGTTAACGCTTGCAGACGCTAGACTGATATCTATATTGTCCTAGTCGCTGACGCTGCCGGACGAACGCTGGTGGTGGAGGACGCTATTGGTCGCTGGTGGACGGTGCCGCAAAGTATGGACGCATCTTAATAGTCATCTGAAGACGCACCGATAGAATATACACCTTGTTTCAAGAGACCGGTTTGATGAAGCACCTTTCACTGATAGCCAGTCTTCTTTTCTAAGGGTGAAAAAATAAAGAATGACCACTTGTGTGGCTTTATAAGTTTCAGTAAGAAGTCTGCTGTCTTTTTCCGTACCTAGCCATTTTCAGGGAGCTTCGAGAAGCACGAGAGGTGATAGACCGATCCCGGAGAGAATACGTTTTCGCTCTTCAATCAGCGATCCGTATACCATTGCAAGATAACAATGCGCTTGATGTGATGCATGTCAAGCTTCTCGGCGGAGATATGGTGCTTAAACTGACGTTATAATATGTAGTTGTTCCTTTGCTGAGTAACAAATGTTATTCAGCACAAGCACAGAATATGCCAGTTGATGAGCGAAGCTCGAGCCAATCAGCCCAGTCTACCCACGTTACAAAGGTTCGTTGAAGAGTTAATAACAAACCAGACCTGGTCGACTGTAAATGGCCACCCCCCCCCACCCCTTCGATGACACTTTGTTTTCATGTACCGGGGGGGGGGCAAAGAAAGAAGATTTTTTTTCTTCCTCGAGTTTCGAGGCGCTATAAGTTACACTTTAGTAAATTCTTATCAGACATTTCTACCACCACTTAAAAGAGCATGTTAAATACTATCATGATACTCCGCCACAGCCCTCTGGAGGAGAGCCATCGAGAGATTCTGCCACGCGACCGTCAGTGGGTGCGTGAGTTCAACGAGATCGTTGATTTTTCCGCCACTGTAGACCACCCTATTGAACTCCACCCGAACCAGGTAATTGAGGAGGTTTAGATGAGGTGACCTGCTTAGATATTCCCCCTTATTCAGGTACTCAACGCCCTTCCATTCCAAGTAGGCAAGAGTTTTCCCAACGCCTTTTGATCCCATGTGGTGTACCCAATCCTGTAGCAGTACAAAGTTTCCAAGAAGGTACGGGCGACGACATGTGGAGAGGACATTCTTCTCGAGTTGCTCGATGTAACCGCCAACGCTCACCTTCAGTCCGGGGCCCACGAAGAAAATATCGGTCTCTCCATTCCAGGTATGTCCGGTCCCCACCATCAACTGGCGCCTTGGCGACTGAGGTGAAGATGATGTCCTAGACCGTAGCGACGTTGACAGAGCTGCTAGATGATGGAGGTCTTCCAGATCGAGAGTAATGCTCTTCAGGTAGCTATCCATGGGTGACTCCATACTAGAAGTTTCGCAGCTGTTCGGAGGTGACATGAATTCCGAAGGCCTTCCCCAGTCAGGTTGCGGCTGGAGATGACTTCATATTTTGGTGTACATGGAGGCGATGAGCGAGAGCCAGCTCCTGCTTATCGTGGATTATCTTGGGTGTCTTTCGCCCTGGTACTCGTATCCATGTCTTCTCTCTGGGCAGCGAACTTTGCTGATATGTGACTCGGTCGAAATATCTTTTTTGCCCCCCCCCCTGTATACTGTGTTTATTAGTTACCAAAAATTCATATCAGCACCCCTATGAATGCATCAAATAAAGATGAGTGCTTAAACTTTCCCTCTTAACTGATCCTTGAATTTTAGCCTCCTCAATGGCGTCTACGTGGACATATTTGGATTTCGACATAAATATGCTGATGAGGGACTAGCAATACACTACATGGCTATGCAGCTGCATGAATACTACCAAAGTTCGTGCTGAAACCTTCTCCCTCTTACGCTCTGTTGACATTCAAATGTTGTGCGATTATATTGACAGTACTGCTTTCTCGCGAGTACTGGTGCTTTAAATGCAGTGAAGGAAGCATGAGCATGAGATGTACCTTGATACTGAGCTCATATCAATAGTCATGAGATGAGAGGAAGGGGTTCATATCTGATTTATTATTGGCTGAAACCAGAATTCATTGTTCAAGTAGCTTTTATTAGTATTCAGTAAGCTGAGTCCTAAAAAATATGACAAGAGGCCAGCCCTTAAACATACGTACAAGAGGCACTAAGCAGTATCTCTCCATTTGAAGCGCAGTCAAAAGGGAGCGGATCAAATGCATTACCAATTTCACCGTTATAACTTTGCAGGTCGATTGGATACGTACTTCGAGCACAAGCGGAAGTGGAAGGAGTTTCTGGCAGCGAATGAAACAATTCCAATCACAGTAATTGATTATTCAATTAGAATACTTGTGGGCCTAATCTCATAGTCAATAATGTTGATAAATGATTTTCTTCAGCGTGAAACTCGTGCCCTAGTTCGTGGAGGGATACCGAGCTCTCTTCGTGCCACTGTCTGGAGATTCCTAATACATCAAAGGGTCGCTGATAAGAAGGAACTGTATGGAAGGCACTACTTCAGAAATCTATGTAGCCTACAAGGAGGAGAACGTGACAACATGGTAAGGCAACCAGACAAATCGGTGACATCATACCACCAACAATACTTTGTCACGGGGTTGCGAACAATTTTCCCATCCAGTTTTGCCGGTTGAGACGGGCTGCAGGTGAAGTGAGTTGAGGTTAAAGGCACGGTCCGCGATCAGGTATCGAAGTTGAAATTATGGCGTCAGGAGGTTAGAGTGGTCCAGTGGAGTGGAACAACCTTGTACCGGTTTCGCGGCAAAAAATTCTATGGGAGGGGCGCTGTAGCGCAACATAAGCTCAGTGGCTCCTCCTCTTTTCCGGTGACTCCGCCTCCAGACCCCCCCCCCCTAATGACCGACTTCCAATGAAAAATGAGATTGCAGGACGAAAAAGCATGATAATCGCCACTTGTACGATCGTAGAAATCTTATCAGTGAATCAGCCGTGCATAGTCGGGGGGGGGGCGGGGGTACGTTTTGAGATAGAGTTGATTGGGCCGTACAAACTGGGATCGAAATGGGGTTTCATCTAGGGCAGGTGGCATGTGTTTTTTGTGCTTTTTTTGTTCACAGTCGAGTTTCTCAACCCCTTGTCGTCTATATGGAACCCCCTAATCCACCATCTAGGATGGCGAGTAATCGCGGGTTCTTTTAAAGACTGAACCATCTCTGAGAACAAATCTGCGAGCGAGGTGACCTAACACACAAATATGGACAAAGGAACGTTTAGTACTTATTGTAAGTAAAATACAATGGCTGTACCACAACAACAGCAGTCGAGGGGTAGCAAGTAAAAGAACGCAGAAGGTAGCAAGGATCAGGAACGATACTTGTATATGCGCCTTCAAGCCATAATGCATGATTAACGTCATGTTCGCTGCGATGCTGGGGCGTGTCAGATGGTTGGGTTTGGCGCGATGCCAGCCTGTTTTTCACTAGTTGTTATCGCTTGTTCCGCTTACAAATGGAGGAGAACTGGCTTGTGCAAAGCCCCACCATACGTAGCGAACGGGACTGTACCTGCAAGGTGAAGTCGTTCCCTACATAAAGGGGGCATGCCTGCTGCCACCCTTTCCGTGAGAATGGGCGTAGTAATGGTATGTGCGTAGTAATGATAGATGAATTTTTGAAGGTTTTTGGTTCTGTCTCCGCTGCTGCGGAAATTTAGCCATTGTATTGAGAACTACGTTTTGTCCTGTTATATTTCAGTTCTGCGCCAGTCATCAGAAACAAATCAATCTGGATCTTCTGCGGACAATGCCTAATAACGTCCACTTTATGTCTGCTAACTGCAAAGGGGTAAGAGCTTGAGATTTTTAACGCTGATCTGGACAAGCCACAATAAGGTCAAGCAAAGATCTTATTATTTGCATCTACCCTAACTGCTTTTCTAATTGCTTCAAGATGTAAAGGAGGGGGTAGAAGAGTCTGCTTCCCTACTTCTCCTCAATCACATACAGTAAGCTATACACTAGTTTCAGGTGTCTCAACTTCAACAGGTATTACGTGCTTTTTGTTTACACAACACCTCGCTTGGTTACTGTCAGGGAATGAATTTTCTGGCATCAACTGCATTGCTATTCACTGGACCCGAGGTACTAAACATTTGGCTTTTCCACTCATCCCAAACCCACTAATCTAATCCCGTCAGGACGCATTCTGGTTCCTCGTCGCTATGACAGAAAACTTCCACGACAAAAGCTATTTCGATGACAATCTTGCTGGAGCGCAAGCAGATCAGGTGCGATACTTTGTCACTGACTAACCTACGGTCATACCTCTGAAAAGGACTCCATCTTCTCTATCAGGGGATATCATCGGAAAATCCTCCTCAATAAGGGTAGAGGCACCTAGAAGTGGCCAATTGTGATGTAAACTGTACCATAATAAGTTTTTTGTCGCTGATATGAAACCTGCGAAATGATTAAATGGACGAACTTGAAAGTTTTCTACCATCACTCCATCGCGCACTCTAAACGATGCCTTTGTCTCAGGCAGCGTTTAGACTGCGCGATGGAGTGCTTCGACGAGCTAGTTTTCTAGGAGAGTACAGAAAATGAGTTTATTTTCGCAATAGCTACTCAATGCTACATACAATTTGCACGTAGTGCGAAAAGGCAATTTATATTTAAAAAAATGTGAAATGAGAGTTGTGCTTTTCTATTGGTTTTCATCGTCTTCACAAGGTGTAATTAGTGATAGTCACTGTTCAGGAAGTCCTGAAAGAGCTGCTGGAAACACACTTCCCTCTCATAGCTGCACATTTGAACTCTTTGGATATTGATCTGGCGACTATTACACTGAACTGGTTCTTGGCACTATTCTTCGATGCTGTTCCATTTAACGTGAGGAATTTCTTGTATAAACGAATTAAACGGTAATCCGTACTGCAATTATTTTTTATCTGCTTTATATATAGAGAGGATTGGGCTTTATGAATCCTTCGCGGAGTGCTTAGCAATCTAGCAGCATGAGCAGAATTTGTAAACATTGCTTCGGCTTAAAGACAGCTCCCGCGACAAAAGTCTTATGGATAGCTGCTTTCCAATTATGAAACAGTAGCTGATAAGTAATCTCCCAAAGAAGAAAACAGGCAAGAAGCCTCCTCTAGAACAACATAAACAAAACCGCTCCCTCACAGTCACACCTCCCTGCGGTCTCTGTGCAGCCCCTAGCTCACAAGTCTCTCTATCACATCTCAGTAGTTGATGACAAAAAAAAGATAACAAAAAGGAAAACAACAAAAACGCAGAGGGAAAACTCTTGGAAGGAAAAAGGAATTTCATCAACGCGGTGTATGAATTTGGGATTACGGTAGCGCACGTTTCGTGCGTCGAGGTTTGCATCACGAAAATTGCGTCACTCATGCTTTTTACGCGTTTCACCTCGCGAAATGAGTTGAATGTATATACCTCCAATGAGTAAACTGTAATAAGGGGGAGCAGAATTATCCATGGGCATTAGCAATGCCCGCCGCCCCAACTAAGAACAACTGAGTGACTTCGTCGGAGGACATCTAGCAGATAAGGCGGTCCAACTGAGCAGGCGTTAGAACTAGAACTTACAGCGGCTGTAGCTCGCTTCTCGCTCGCTGTCAGACGAATAGAGGGGGACAGTCTCTAGCCTGGGGGCGTGTACTACTTGCACAAGGAAGGACGACCATGTACTACTCGAGCGCGGGGGCTGTCTTTAAAGCAAACCCCGTGGTCCGGACATGGGGTGGGCGGGGCTGCGTGCTTTATTAGGACATCGCGCTGGGCTCCTCTTTCGTGGGATATCCCTTTAGAGATAACTTTTTGTGCTGGACAATGGCATGACTTCGTTGCATCAAAACGAGAATATCCTAACAGAACTGTGGCCGCCACCACGTTCAAATAAAGCATGCAACCACTCCCTCCTCTGATCTCAGGGATACGGAATGTACTCCACAGTGACTAACTGACTAACTGCTCTCATTTTTTGATCATTCGTAAAAAGCTAATTTTCGTCGGGCAACTAAGCGATGAATTGGATCCTGATCTAATGCAAATGCAATGTCAACAAATTGCTGGGTCGATCAAAGCAGTTCAAAACAAAAGCAATTGAAATGCCGAAAATTATTTTTGATGAATTCACTTGAAATAGTTTTCCGGATGGTTTATCTCTCTTACAGACTCTGTTGCGTATATGGGACTGCTTTCTTCTTGAGGGACCAAAGGTTCTGTTCAGATTCGCTCTAGCTTTACTTGGTGAGTACGCTAGATTTGGAAAATTTTCTTTGAAATGCCCAGGCAACTGTAGATCCCATGCGACCAAATTCACTGATAAGCGGGCGCGGGGCACGTATTGCTCTTCTATTACTCTGTTCCAAACCAATGAACGCGAAATCTTTAGCTGGGCTGAAGTAGATTCTATTTCCCTAAAGCTTCGTAGATAAGTTCGCGATTAAATAGGTCCGTGCAGCATCGCGATCGTTACGCGAACACCTACCAGACGTTATAATGTGAAACCAACCAATGGAGAGGATAAAAGCGACTTCGCAAGCGTAGTGGATTAAGCAACCGCCCCATTAGTGAGAGGTGCGGGTTGGAGTCCCGTCGTCTGGCGTTGCCCATAACTCAGCACTTCTGTGAAACCGAGTGTTCATTTCCAAAATATGTGATTTTGTAAGAGATCACATGAATTCAGAGATAGCAGCCAGGTTCAGAGAAGCAGCCGGGTTCAGAGAT